>PIJE02001183.1:142731-151770 GCA_002895965.2 Coryphaenoides rupestris | reverse complement strand
TGTGGAGGGTAATAGAAATACATGAGTATGATGGCTCATGATCAGAATATGAGGGGGGTGGCGGTCGGCATGGTTACCCACCCAGAGTGATCTCTGTCTGCATGGGCATGGAGAGCGCCGGGTGCTTGACCTCGCAGCTGAACAGCGCGTCGTTGTCCAGCTGCGGGTTCAGGGTCCAGGTGAGGCGGGCCTGGACCAGCACCGAGCCGTCGCTCTGCGGCAGGTGGGTGTGGCTGAAGTAGTACAGCGGGTCGGTGCTCTGGACCCAGCGCGGGAACTCCCGGCTCACCACCGTCTCCGGGATCACCTCGGTGGCCGGGCTGGGCTCGTGCTGGGGGGGCCCCTGCTGCCCGCGGCTCTGCGGCCCGCGGTTCTGCTGCCCGCGGTTCTGCTGCCCGTACCCGTGGCTCTGACCGGGCCCCCGGTTGAAGCGGCCGGAGCGGCCCTCGGGGTCCAGCAGGGAGAGGGACCTCTGGAGCTTGGTGTCGTCCGCGTCCCTCCCGATCAGCGGCCGGGCCCTCCGGACCCCCGCGGACCCCGCGGCGCCCGCGCCCTCCTCGGCGGCGGCGACGGCGGACGGGTGGATGTACGGGATCACCTCGATCAACTCCCCGTCTCGCTTGAAGTACACCTGGGGTCGAGAGGAATATATATACATATATATATATATTAATAAAACAAGTTTTCTTTGCTTTTAGCACCCCGCCAAAAACACAAGAAGCAGCACAAAACACGAGTGATGAATATCGTTAGCGACGGGGAGTCGATGAAATGAACATGCAGCCGTGGGGGTGGGGGTCTGGGGGTGTGACACCTCAGCGCTTTTATAATGCCAGCGGCCTGCTGGCACTCGGACCCAGGGAGTCCCTGCAGGACACCGCGACGCACGCCTTCCTCAGCCACATGACCGACACTCTCGGTCGTCTCTCTCTCTCTCTCTCTCTCTCTCTCTCTCCCCCTAACAGCCCAGCCCAGCCCAGCAGAGCTCGCACGCCCACCCGCCCTGAACAGACACTCTCGGTCGTCTCTCTCTCTCTCTCTCTCTCTCTCTCTCCCCCCTCCCTCCCACCCCCCTCCCACCCCTCGTTCGTTTTGGTTCACAAAGGCGGCCAAATTAAATCAACCGTTGTGACGAGGACCTTTGCTTGGTTTGAATTCAATTTGCAGGAGAACAAAGTGTTGTTTTTTTCCCTTATACTGCACTTGTGCTCTTTTTGAGGGTTTTTTGTCCATGTGGGGGGGCGTGTGTGTGTCTGTGTGTGTGTGTGTGTGTGTGTGTGCTTGTGCGCGCGTGTGTGTGTGTGTGTGTGTGTGTGGTTGTTGAGGCATGCTTTGATACCAGGGCCTGCAGGCCCCGGGTGGATCCTCCAGGAGGTAAATAGTAATAATGAGAGCAAACACGTGGCGAGGAAAGCAACACCCCCTGGGGACCGGGCCCTGAATAGAATAATACGCTCACACTCAGCGCCGCGGGGAAGGAACTCATAAGCTCCACCCCCGCCACCCCCCGCTCAACAACATCACACACACACACACACACACACACAATCAGCATCTACCTCCCCTGCCATTAGTCCGGACGATGAGACGGCGTTTCTCTGCACTCATTCACAATCCTGCTTTAGCAAGAGGAATCCATCCACCCATCCACCCATGTTGTATTTAGTGTTGGTGTTGTTTTTGCAGAGGCTTTTAGTGAGCTTAGATACATGTGTGTGTGTGTAGCAGATCCTCCCGCTACAAAGCCACACATCATGTGGCGTCTCTGGGGCTCCTCCGAGGACAACAGGCAGGTAGTGGTGTGGAAAAGTTTCTGGTTTATTGTCAAGTTGAAGACATGACCTGAGCAGAGACTTGACATGACGTGGACAGAGCAGATAGTACCAGGACCAGGTGAGGCTGTAGCCCCACCCACCCCAGACTCTAGCTGGACCAGGTGAGGCTGTAGCCCCACCCACCCCAGACTCTAGCTGGACCAGGTGAGGCCAATTAAGCCAGCCACCAAACACACACAGTCCCACAATGTGTTAGGTAGGGGGTTAGGGGGGTTAGGGGGTCAGGGTCTTGCTCAAGTATTGCTCCAGGTTAGGATGTGGACCATCATGTGCCCTACTGCCAATATAAAACCTGCTCTTTAAGTGCGAGCGCTCTCTAATCAATACTCTAATTTTAACGCGTGCCATTGTTACGGGAGAAACATTCCCCACCCCAAAAAAACCCCGAACAAACCCTTTTATCATACAAGTAGCGCAGCGCTTGCTAATTAGCGCATACATACACAAAGGATGAGCCAGATATTTTAAAAATATCTCCCGTGTGAAACGAGGCTACAGGGCATGAAGCGATGTAGCATGCACACAGGTGCAGCCATGACCAATTATAAGGTGCAACCAAGTGTTCCTTTTTCCAATTAACTCTCCAACTACTGAACTACTGATAGGCATAGATCGGCGTCCAACTACTGGCACAGACGTGCGGAGCGCAGGTTTGTGTTCGGGTCTTATGATCGCATTTCCACGCCAAGGTGCCCGTGAGGACGTTGGCCGTTGCGGTGGTGCCTGGATTGGCGGCTTACAGTATCTTTAAAGGGGACATATTAAGCCACCAGGTGTGAGCGTGATGAGCCATTGCAAGCCGTTTCGCAATTGCCATGTGTCTACCGTCTAGTGACATCACAAGTGGGAACGTTCACCTAGATGTATGCTGACTAGATCGGTTTACCTGTCGGTACAGTCCACTGGGTACGGCTGGCAGACTGATCTAGTAATCGTACATCAACAGCACGAGCCGCGTGCATTTATACAAGCCCATCGATTATTTTTACAGGCGGACATGCGCGTGTGTGAGAGTAATTTACCCATAAACGCCAATAACACAAACGACAACAACAACAACACATTTGTTTCTGTTCGGCCCACGCCCGGCCGCTCGATACCAATCAGCCAAATCTCCGCTGACCTCTGGCGCATTGAGCAACGGACGCGAGACGTGGAATCTAATGGCGGCAAAGCGGAGAAGACGCATGAACATGGATCCGTCCGTAATGACCGCCTGCTCCACCCCTCAACCGCTCCCGCCCCCCCCGCGACTCGGCAAGGAATACAATCAGGAGGAAGGCCTGTGTCTTATAATTGCATATTGAAGCTCATGAATTAGCACAGCAGGTGGAAGGAGAGAGAGAGAGAGAGAGGGAGTGAGAGAGAGAGAGTGAGAGAGAGAGAGAGGTGGGGGATATTAAAGGGAGCCGGGCACCTGCTCGGGTGAGTTCCCGGTGCAGGACAACATGGCGCGGGTTACACTCAGCGAGCAGCGGGGCTGAGCCTCGTGAGAAGAGGAATTATAATTGTGTCCGGACAGAGGCTGTTGCTGCTGCTGCTGCTGACGACAGCCGGAAGGGACACATACACACACACACACACACACACACACACACACATACTCACACACACACGCACGCACGCGCACAGACACAGACACACACAGACACACTAAGTGTGGTGGGGGCGGCAGTGGCACAGGAGGTAGAACGGTTGTCTGGCAACTGGAAGGTTGCTGGTTCAATACCCCGGGCTCACCTGTAGCTGAGTGTCGAGGTGTCCCTGAGAAAGACGCCCTCGCATTACCGCCCCGGCCCTCGACCAGATGACTGTCGTTACCTTGCATGGTCGACCTCGCCGCCGGTGTATGAATGGGTGAATGCGAGGCAATACTGTCAAGCGATTTGGACAAAAAGCGCTGGAAAAACTGCAATCCGTTTACTAAGTGTAAATAAGGAGCTTTCAATTATCTCCGTGTGCGTCTCTCGTCAGACAGCGGCGCTATATCAGTATAAAGCCATTCTCCCACACACACGGCGAATCGATTCAGAGGCATTATTCAGGACGAGGTGAGCGTGTAGAGGAAGATGTTGAAGTTTGGCCGCTTTGCTGGCTCCGCCGGGTCTCTCGGTCTCCCGACAAAAACACGAGGTCACTAACATTGGCGGTCCGTCGACGCGTCGCCATCCATTAAGACATCCGTCATCAAGGAGCCATTCACGGCCACGTGGCGGAGCGGAGGGGAGGGACGTCTCATCAGACGCCTGAATGAGACCGCTAATGAGAGATAACACGCCATTGTTGAGTCAGTCGGCGTTTTCCATCTCTCTGTTCATCTCTCTCTCTCTCTGTGTGTTCATCTCTCTCTCTCTGTGTTCATCTCTCTCTCTGTGTTCATATCTCTCTCTCTCTCTGTGTTCATCTCTCTCTCTCTCTCTGTGTTCATCTCTCTCTCTCTGTGTTCATCTCTCTCTCTCTCTCTCTCTCTCTGTGTTCATCTCTCTCTCTCTCTCTCTGTGTTCATCTCTCTCTCTCTCTCTGTTCATATCTCTCTCTGTGTTCATCTCTCTCTCTCTCTCTGTGTTCATCTCTCTCTCTCTCTCTCTCTCTGTGTTCATCTCTCTCTCTGTGTTCATCTCTCTCTCTCTCTCTCTGTGTTCATCTCTCTCTCTCTGTGTTCATCTCTCTCTCTCTCTGTGTTCATCTCTCTCTCTCTCTCTCTCTCTGTTCTCTCTCTCTCTCTCTCTCTCTCTCTCTGTTTCTCTCTCTCTCTCTCTCTCTCTCTCTGTTTCTCTCTCTCTCTCTCTCTCTCTCTCTCTCTCTCTCTCTCTCTCTCTCTCTCTCTCTCTCTCTCTCTCTCTCTCTCTTCTCTCTCTCTCTGTTCTCTCTCTCTCTCTCTCTCTCTCTCTCTGTTCATCTCTCTCTCTCTCTCTCTCTCTCTGTGTTCATCTCTCTCTCTCTCTGTGTTCATATCTCTCTCTCTCTCTCTCTGTGTTCATCTCTCTCTCTCTCTCTCTCTCTCTCTCTCTGTGTTCATCTCTCTCTCTCTCTCTGTGTTCATCTCTCTCTCTCTGTGTTCATCTCTCTCTCTCTCTGTGTTCATCTCTCTCTCTCTCTGTGTGTTCATCTCTCTCTCTCCAGGGTGGGGGGGAGTCGAAGAGGAAAAGGGGCTAATCTGTACAATAATGATCCGGTGACCCGAACGACATCGACAATGATTTTCATTGTAATGTCTCATTGTGCTCTTTTTGTATCAGGACTCGTGGGTGCTTTTGTTTGATGCTATCGAACAACACACAGAAATATTTTTTTTCGGGCGGACGGCAGATTGGCTTTTTCAAATTTTTAAAACGTCTCGAAAACGAGAGGGTTCATCTGAAGGGCTTCATCTTACTGAATAAGCTTGTATCATCATATCTGATGTAACCCATGGGGGGTGATGGTGGGGGGGGTTGTATAGAATAACTCCGTTATCAAATGTTGTCTTGATTTAAATCCGACAGCGCAGGGTGCGGCCCAATTTCTCCGCGATAAACGGTTCAATCTACGCCACGAGCGACGTTATCAGAGGCACTTGGTTGAGACACTTCATACCGTCGAGTAACGTCGGGAGTATTCCCATCTTGAATTATAATGCAACACGACAGGCGTTCTATTTATACGTTGCGCTATTGAAGCAACAATTCCCGAGTTCCCTACGACGCCTGTGAGTGTTACACAGGACCCCCCACCGGCCCGCTGGTGCAGACGTGTGCGGCGCGCTATTAGCCTGTCACACTGTTACACGCTAGCCCTGGGTGGTTCGGTGCTGGAACACCTCGTGTCCCATATGATAGGGCTGACGTCTCGCGATATCTACGTGGATGTAAGGAGGAAGTCAGGGCGGTCGTCAGGGTGTCGGTGGAGGTTCTTCTGGTTTTCAAAAGCACATTGTCTGGCGCACTTAGAGCGACTAATTACATACATTAACGTGTGTACGACGGAAGCTATTTTACCGTCAGACGCTTTCACAAGCTGGCCAACCTTGGCGTCGGGACCTCGCCGGGCATGAGTACCTCAAGATTCAAGATGTCTTTCTTGCCAAATGTAAAAAAGTACAACGGAATGCTTACTCCCCATTAACTACTGCAGTACTCCTCTAAACATACATTCTAAAACAACTCAACCTAATAAGTACAGTAAAAAGTACAAAGTGACGAGTAAGAGCAATACAATACCGGTGGTGCACAATGTAGTAAAAGTGTCCGCCTGCAGTACAGTAATATTCCTGTAATATACCCGACATGAATATGATGTGGAGGAGGTTGTATCATCATATTATTATCATCACACGTGCATATTTCACGACATGCTTTATTTTCACAAAGGTGAAGGTTTAAAGGGCCCCGTACACGCCGGCAGACTGCAGACAGTACCGCTAATTAGTGCGAATGATCGTATGTTCGCTGGAGCATTGGCGCTCCTGGCAGGTTGTGACCGGGTTGAGAGACGACGACGCGTGGGTGAGCAATAGTTCACATAAAGAGACATGAAGAACATCCACTTCCTTTTTACATTACATTTTTTATTTTGTATATTGTGTCATTCTCTCTCTCTCTCTATATTTTTTGTTCAACACATACCACAGGTATATATTTTTTTCTCTTCTTGTTATTTGGTATTATTTGTTATTTTGTGCCTCCTTACGACGTACTGTCGCCTACACAACACAACACAACACAACACAACACGGGGCCACGAGTGGCCCCGTGAGTGGCAAGAGAGACGAGCCGAGGGGAATTAGAAGAGTTAATCGTTCTTCTTCTTGTCTTGCAGTACCGTCTATCCTTGCGTGCACGGTCTTGCGATAGTACCCAGACATTGCACGGACCGATCTGGAGTGCGCGGGAGTCTGCAGCGTGGGAGTGTCCTGTATTCAGCTTCTCAGACGTTGTGAGACAGAGTGAAAGTACAGCTAACTAGTGTTATGGTGAGGGCTGTTCCTTTCTGTCTCGGCCCTGTTCACTAGCCTCTACACTACACACACATCGGACTCACCACCGCGATCGCACAAACGCACAAAGCAACAGTTTGGCTTCCTCGCTGCTGTAGCCTTCGCTCACGATGAAACCTTCCTGTGGTTGTGGAGTCAAATCAAAGTCAAAGTGTTTTATTGTCACGTGTACAACACAACACAACACAACACAACACAACACGGGGCCACTCGTGGCCCCGTGTTGTGTTGTGTTGTGTTGTGTTGTGTAGGCGACAGTACGTCGTAAGGAGGCACAAAATAACAAATAATACCAAATAACAAGAAGAGAAAAAAATATATACCTGTGGTATGTGTTGAACAAAAAATATTGAGAGAGAGAGAGAGAGAGAGAGAGAGAATGACACAATATACAAAATAAAAAATGTAATGTAAAAAGGAAGTGGATGTTCTTCATGTCTCTTTATGTGAACTATTGCTCACCCACGCGTCGTCGTCTCTCAACCCGGTCACAACCTGCCAGGAGCGCCAATGCTCCAGCGAACATACGTCACTGAGCGGACGTCTAGATGCAATCACAGGCACACATACACGACATACACTATACGCCACGATTGAAGTTTAGACGCGGGGTACTAGTCTGCAGTGTCCTGGCTACGAGCGCACTCGAATACGGAAGCGCACCATATCAGACACACACACACACACACACACACGCACACACACACCACACACACACACACAAGTCACACACACACACACACACACACACACACACACACACACACACACACACACACACACACACACACACACACACACACACACACACACAGGCACACACACACACACATACAGGCACACACACACACACACACACACACACACACAAACACATACACGGAGTACAACACACACACACACAGACGCATGCAGACTCACAGAGTACAACACACACAGACACAGCCACACACACAACGTGCAATCTTAGTGGTGACGTCGCCACTCCCGCTTCACACACAGGCAATCACATACGCAGATTGCCATCGTTACTTAGCACACATGTCTAGCGTTAGTCTAGCACAGAGCACTTAACAAGCATGTGCAGCGCAAGCACACCCAACACACATCCACACACACACACACCACACACACACACACACACACACAGACCATACACACCAGACCGACACACACACACACACACACACACACACACACACCGCACCGCCGCACTCTAGGCCTAGCGCTAGTGTTGTCTGAAGCTTCTGCTTGGCTTGTTGTTGGAGAGAAATAGCTTCCGTCGTACACACGTTAATGTATGTAATTAGTCGCTCTAAGTGCGCCAGACAATGTGCTTTTGAAAACCAGAAGAACCTCCACCGACACCCTGACGACCGCCCTGACTTCCTCCTTACATGAAATACTGTCATCCTCCAGCTTATCACCAATTACACCAGTAAGACTGATCTTGGGTAAGTACGGCTCCTCCGTCTCACAGGTGATCTGTTGTGCGATGTCTGCGTGCTGTTGTCTCCGTCCTGTCGCTCGCTCGTGCTGTGTTGTGCCTGTGTTGCATGACTCAGAATGAGACTGCCCTGAGTAGTACGGTCTTAGCGTGTGGGTTAGTGGAGTGTAGTACGCTAAGTGTGAACGTCATGTGGCTAGTCTGCGTGGAGGCTGGATGGGTGTTCTTCTGGTTGTTGTTCTGATGAATGTGCAGTCTAGTCTGTCTGGCGTCGCAGCTCCTGTGATGTGGTTGTCGGGAGTTGTAGCGATCGTGGTGTTCCATGTTAATGTGACTATGTGGATTCCCCGTAAGTGGATCGTGCTTTTGGTGTTGTACGGACGGGTGAAGGGTGTTATGTTCACTCTGATGTTATCTGCATGTTCAGAAGTGCTGTTGTCGCGACTAGTGGCTGTCGCATAGTGTCGCTACCTCGGCGTCGGGTATTCCTCTGCCGTGGCTTGATGTAGTGACACTCGAATGATTCAATGCAGTAACGTCTCTCTCTTGGCGCAAATAGAGAGAGATGTTAAATGATAAGTCGATCAACGGAATGTACTTGAAGTCGTGTGCGCGCTCGAGTTTGACTGTACTGTGCGCGCTAGTAATCTCCTAGCTGTGATGCAAGCATCCTGAGTGTGTGCTATTATAGATGCATAGGGCTGCTTACACAACCTAATAGTGCAGTAATAAGATGACAAAGTGACGAGTAGAGCGTTAGATGAGCTAGTAGTGTTGATGCT
>PIJE02001183.1:122731-137731 GCA_002895965.2 Coryphaenoides rupestris | reverse complement strand
TTCAGCCACTCTTTATTTCATTTTATTTTTTAACAGGCCCCTAATCAAATTTCTGTGAAACACAGCAGTTTACGAGTGGATAATGGACACGTAGAGATTTCCTTTACTCACAAACGGAGCCACTTAGTTCGGTAAGTAGGTGAAGAGCCCTCGAGAAGAAGTGTTAGCGAGTGGACCCTCAGGACGTCAACGCTAATCTTAAAGGTCCAATCCTGAACATCATGTTTTATCGCATTTGCAAAACGGGCACATCTTGATTGAACTCCGCCAAGACGCTGTGGAGAACGCCCGCTACCGGCCGCGGTTTCGCTCTCCTTCGCACTCCTCGGAACACAAATATAGGCCCGCGTGTGCGATGGGTGATTTCAGCCTGTTGACCACCGGACCACCGGATCGGTCTGTGGGCCTGAGGTACGAGACGTACAGTAACCTTAGCAACAGTCTCAGGACGTGTGCACAGGTGTTGTGCTGCAAGGGCATCGTGTGTCTTTATTAAACCTTGCAATCACGTCATCAGCATACACCATCATGTTCATTATTATCATGTTGTCTAAAAATATATCTATAACACTACCTCTCATCTCCTCTCATCATCATGTGCAATATTCTTATGTCATGTCCAATATTATTTCACTTCAATTATGTCAAATTGTTTTCGCCGTCGGAATATCTTACCTTGCCTACATATTTGTATATTTTAACTGTAAATTTGTAAATCCGTTAGTTTATTTTTACCATTCTGTTGTTTTCCATATTGTTTTATTGTACAAGAATTTCCTTCGGGATAAACAAAGTTCTATTCTATTCTAGCGTTCCTATTTACATTTTACTTTGACTTTTTGCTTTCTGCACAACAAAGTAAGCTGTCTGACCCATCAGCACCTATGGAAGTTGGCATCTTCGAAAAACAAAGCTTTGACCGACACCGTGTTCGCTTTCTCTTCATAAATGTGTTCATTGTTTCTTCACTTCTCGATTACTTCACGTACCTTTAAAATAATTTAATTGCAGAGAAACCATCTGGAGGGAAAAATCAACACGCAGTTTGTCGCTAACTGGCGCACCACACGTATGTTGTGTCAGGGCTTGCTGATTACACACAAGTATGTTACCGTTTATTATTTATTTGATGTAATGGAAAATCGGGCTGATTTGTGAATGAACATCCCCCCGGTGAGGCCTTGGGACCACATGTGTGCGACGCACTTCGCTGGAGCGTTTTGTTTTGGTGATTTAATGAGCTGAGATGCTGACTTTAGTTTATCCGAAGTCGCTTTACACACACACACACACACACACACACACACACACACACACACACACACACACACACACACACACACACACAGACCTTTCTCATTGTGCTCAGTGAGTGTAAATATCAGACACCTTACATTAACGCTGGCTCAGCAATTTCACACCGACTCTCCCAGTTGGAAGCGGCGAACACAGATTACCTGGGGTGTTGTTGTCAGGGTGAGAGATACACTCCAGGGCCCGTGTTGTCTGTGTGTGCAAATCTCGTCTCCACAAATCAGACTAATGGCAGACGAGCTCAAATCTGTGTGAATCTGTGTCATCAGAATCAGGATCAGAATTCAGCTTTATCGCCTAAGGAATGTGCTTTTGTGCGGGTCTCGACTGGTCCCATTCGCGATCTGTTCCCAGTTGCTTTCGTTGTCGTTTCCCATTTAGGGCATTTCATCCAGAGCGACTTACAAGATGTACATTTGTAGAAAGAGACTATATCGCAATATATCGTTGCGATAAGAATAGAGCAGGTTTCAACCATTCATACTGTAATTGTAAAGTTAATAGAACGAGTTCACGCAGAGTCCAGGTGAACTCTGAACAGGTGGGCCTTGAGTCTCTCGCGGAAGCTGGTGAGCGACTCTGCCGTCCTGACGCCAGCCGGGAGCTCGTTCCACAATTCTTCCATAATTGTTAACAAAGACTGACTGACCACTAAAATGATAGGTCTTCCCATCGTCGGTATCCCTCCTTGGCCAACAGCGGACACGAACCGATTGGCCGGCACTGATAAATGAAAGTTTTCCCGTAGGCGGTGGGAAGATAAGCTAAAATGTCCTGTTCGGGGACCAACATCCTTAGACAAAGTGTATGTCACGGTTTAAAATAAAAAATGAGTCCGGTTCTGAGTCTGGGGGCCGAATAGCTCCGTAACTAAACAGGGAAAAAAACCCTGCATAACTCCACAAGTTTGGCGATTACATTGTCGAACTTCTGGATCCCAGATTAGTGTGACGCCAACGTGGCAGGCGACGTGGTAGCTTCTGTTTTAGCACCTCGGGGACGGAGTGGAGAGGCCCTGAAACGCACACTGCGCCACTGAGAGGATCTCTGTCTTTCACACTCGAGCGAGCGCCCCGAGCCTGGGAGACAACCTCTCCACAGAGCGGCGGCCTAATTATATTCCCCCCGAGTAGCTAGCGACGAGCGAGAGCACGGCCCCCTGCCATTAACCGACTGTTTTTTTCCCCGCCAAAACAATTGAGGAAAATCTTTACAGTTGGTGAGCGTCTATGTCTAATCAAACAGCTCACGGTAAGCTGATTATATCGCGCGGCACCGTGTCTGGTTTCTTGCAAGATGAGGTCACCGTTAGGCTCTTATTGGTACTGCGTTATGCAACCGTTTTTTTATTTTTTTATGAGCAAGCATTTATTAGGCACGGGTTGGGAATGAGCAATGTGCACAGAATGGAAATGTCCTCCACACTGAGAATTATGCATCGAGCATTGCATATCTGGATAAAATGGTTTGATGCAATGTGTTGAAATAGAGCTTAATACAATTAGGACACGACCAGCATATGGTATTTAGTTTCAATATGCTTGTGGTGGTAGGAGTCACACATTATTAATGTTTGTTAATCCTTCTCTCTGTCCTTCAAGCCAATCCGCCTTTGGCAAAAATGCTCATCAACATTGAATAATATCTTTCTATTTACAATTTTTTTGCAAGTTTGTTCACAACATTTATTAACTGCTGTGACTCAAATACTTGAACTAAAAAAAAGATAAAACTGCAAGCTCATTAAAATGTTCCTGTTGTTCCTTTTAACAGATATGGTTGTAGGTTAAAACAATTATAGAATACAAAAATAACCTCAAAAGGAAGAAAACGGGAAGTGCTTTAAGCAAGGCCAGCATCCAAACAACAGCACACCACTTACACATTGAATAACCCCAATTACCCTCCCAAAAGTGGCACCCAGATCGCATACAACTTGACCTGCCAGTGGATGGCAGGGGTGGCGGCAATATTATTGCTGCTTCTGTGTTAATTACAGGGCTCCCGTGTTCGCCGGCGTCTCAGAAGGCTTGCTTATTATTCACCAGCCGTGTATTTAAAACATCCCCCGGGTTTCAGTGTGCATGTCGCATGTAGCGGGCGGAAAAGCTTTGTTTCACAATGAGATCAGAGATCATTTATAATAATTTTCGCACGTTTTGGTTTAAATTAGGGCCGTCTATCTCAGGTCCGGGCCGGAAAAGGGAGAACGAGCGTTAGCGTTAGCGTTAGCGTTAGCGCCGCTTGATGTATTGCAGTGTATCTGAGGTCAACTAAGACGAGGAGAAACATCGATGGAGACACTCGATAACGCCGTCGTATCCGCTTTGTATTTGCCTTTCATTAGGACGATATAATATAATAAAACACAATATCATTCATAACATATGTTTATGTTACATAATGGCATTTACTGTATACTAGCTAAGTGAGAGGTTTGCAGGCTGTTGCACAAATGTTGAAAGTTAAACGTTAAATGTTGAGTCTACATGTAAATTGAGAGCATATTTGGCATCCATTATGTTTATGCCATAACATAATCTATTTATGCTTATGCCATAACATATATATTTTTTTAAAATCTAACTGGAAATACTTGAAGAGAACCTATTATGACAATATTTGAATGTAGCTCCAAAAACATTTCATTCTGAATCAAATTGCTAAAATAATCATTTATAATAATTTATTTCATTTGTAATAATCACTTATTTGATGTATTTTAATTGTAATGATTCCAATTGAAACTTGACATTTGAATAATAATAATAATAATAATAATAATAATAATAATAATAATAATAATAATCGGCAGCAGGGCTCAGATGTGTTCAGATATCGGTGAGTCAGCGACACGTTATTTTAATTGCTGGCGTGCTCATCGCTCAGCAGGGGGCGGGGTCCCGGTGACTCCGAGCGAGAGCTATTTCCCGCCATTAGCACTTTGGCGGGACAAGAAGATTAGACTTCCCCTAACATTGCAGCAGGGGCAGGTGTGTGTGTGTGTGCATGTGAGTGTGTGTGTGTGTGTGTGTGTGTGTGTGTGTGTGTGTGTGTGTGTGTGTGTGTGTATGCGCGTGTGTGTGTGTGTATGTTTGCTTGCACCTGTGTGTGTGTGTGTGTGTGCTTGTTTGCCTTGTGTGTGTGTGTGTGCTGTGTGTGTGTGTGTGTGTGTGCTTGCACCTGTGTGTATGTGTGTGTGTGCTTGCACCTGTGCACGTGTGTGTGTGCGTGTGTGCGTGCGCATGCATGCAAGTGTATGGGTGTGTGCGCGTTTGCGTGTGTGAGTGCACAAGTTAAGGCCAGACCACCACACTGACGCCCTGCCCCCCCCCCACCACCACCTCACATCATCAACCAGGAGGTACGGGAGAGATGGAGATCGGGGTCACCTTGCCCTCACCGGGCTGGTAATTGCAGGAGATAGGTTCAGTGGAGGCCTGCGTTCCATTATCATACACGGCCATGAACCGTGATTAACGACCCCGCGGGACAACAGCCAGAGGCACGGCCCTCGGCCCTCGGCCCTCGCCCCTCGCAACGCAGCAGCGGCAGCAGCAGCAGGGAACAGGTGCACATGATGTGTGTGTCTTGTGTATCGCTGTTTGTGTGTCTGTGTGTGTGTGTGTGTGTGTGCCTATATATCCAGACGGTGTGAAGGTATGTAGCTGAGCACCAAAAGAAGGGCATGTGAGGGACGGTGTGTGTTTGTGCTGCTCAGTGAGTATGTGTGCATGTCCTGCATGTGTGTATCTGTGTGTGTGTGTGTGTGTGTGGTGTGTGTGTGTGTGTGTGTGTGTGTGTGTCATCGAAAGCAGTCCTTTGCCCGTGCATGAGCGTGTGTGCATGTGTGGGATGGTGTGTTTGGTGTGTTTTGCTGTGTGTGTGTGTGTGTGTGTGTGTGTGTGTGTGTGTGTGTGTGTGTGTGTGTGTGTGTGTGTGTGTGTTGTGTGTGTTGTATGGGTTATGTGGATGAGTGAGTGAGGTTTGTGGTGTGCTGTGTGTGTTGGTGTGTGTGTGTGTGTGTGTGTGTGTGTGTGTGTGTGTGTGTGTGAATGTGTGTAAGTGCATGCGTGTGTTTGTGTGCATGTACGTGCGCGCATGTGTGTGTGTGTGTGTCTCTAAGTGAGTGCATGTGTGTGTGTGTGTCTCTAAGTGCGTGCATGTGTGTGTAAGTGCGTGCGCGTGCGTGCATGTGTGTGTGTGTGTGTCTCTAAGTGCGTGCATGTGTGTGTAAGTGCGTGCGCGTGCGTGCATGTGTGTGTGCGTGTGTGTGTGTGCGATAAAGACAGCATTGGGTTTGGGCAATAATAATTTGTTGTGCAATCATCACTAGCATGTCAGGGAGATTGGATAAATGACCCTCGCTGTGCCCATCAATAACATTAATGCCTCCATTTCCTAAACCTGATCCACTTTTTTTAATGACTACATCGCATGACTACATTAGCAATCGGCAATCAATCACCGACCAATAAGTAATCGAGGTGATAAGACTCTTAGGCCCGCACTTAAAATGGCTTCCAAGACATCCGGAACACACCATAGGGTTCTGGGCCTTGCAATAGTCCATGTAGCCAGAGATCTAAATATATATATTATATATAATATATATAGAGAGTGAGAGAGGTGGATCCTGTATCATTTTAATTAGCTTTAGCTAAAGAGATGGTAATCAGATGTGTTTTACTGCTGTGTGTGGAGCAGTTAAACCTGCTGCTAGAAAGCAATAGAGGGAGATAGATTGGACGTGGATCGGTCCCCTTGGGGGGCGGGGCGTGGGGAAGGGTTGGGGGAGGGGTTTGTCCTCTGCATTTAACCCGTCTCCAGCAGCGGCGGGGAGGGGTGGGGTGCCGGAGTCCAGGGACCGACTCCAGGTGCTGCCTTGTTCAAGGGCACGGGGGCACGGGTATTAATCTAACATCTAACAGCCTAATGCGCGAGCTGTGATGTGCGAGGGGGAAACCCGGGGAGACTAAGGACATCACGGGGGGGGGGGAGGAGACTGCACAGGCTGTGTGTTACATGCTGTAACGATCAAACGCAGTATTGAGTATCGCCACTAGGGGGCGAACCTCGCTGTTATCCACCTTGTTTTCGTTTCTGCCACTTCCGGCTATGTATGTATAGTAGAGAGCACTCAAGTCTCTCCGCGGTGACGAGTGCGGAGTAGGATGTAGAATCGGCTAGTGCCTTAACGTATGTTATATTGTTTGTATGTTGGAGACCCGGCGTTCCATTGAACCAACTCAATAAACGGGGGAAACCAAATTAGAAAGTGTCGTCTGCCGTCTCTCCTGCTACTGTAAGTGGCTAATCCCGGAGCACGCACCTAGCCTAGCCTACGCCACCGTAACACCACCTCCCGTTACATGCGCATGCCCAGGTAAGGGTAGGAAGGATAGTCCAGCCTCGTGGTGAGGGTTTTATCGAGGGAGCCGAAAGGTTCTGGGTTTGAATCCCATACCATTGTCCACACACACAGTCTATCCGTAGTCATCCATGAAGCAAGAATGCCAAAGCCCCGACAGTTGTATGTCACTTTGGATGAACGCATCTGCTACCTGACTAAACTATACACGACGCTACTGTGGAGTACTGTGTGTGTGTGTGTGTTTGGTGGTCGGTTTAAGCAGCCTCACAGGGCCCAGTTAGAGTCTAACCGGGCTTTGGGTGAGGCTGCACACCTGAGGTGCGTTGACCTGCGTGTGTGGCGACCCCTGTTTGCCTGTTTGGTGGTAGTGGTGGTGTGGGGGTCTACCTTGCTGTTTGCAGGGTGGTTATTAGTGTCCCCTGGTAACACACCTGGGCCCGGTGTTCCAAGCCTATAAAACCAAGGCATTCACGCTCAATCTCTCTCTCTCTCTCTCTCTCTCTCCACAGGTAACCTCGCTGGCGCTTGTGGCAGGCTTAGTTTCTCCATTTGCTTATATTATGCATTCTTCAACACGCATACACTGCTCTCACCTCCCATGCACATCCTAACATCACTGACTCTACTGACATCCCCATGTGTTGATAATCCTCTGTTTTGCGTACATTTAAGTCACTTTTATTAACTAAATTATGTTGCTTTAAACCTTTAAAACGGCGTGTCTCCCTGTTTGTCATGGCTCTGAGAGTCAGGGTGGTAGCATGCTAGCTGTCACCTTCTGCTCCGTCTTCATTCATTAACTAGAAACTCTACTGCTGTGGAAAACCGGATTATTCACCATCCTGCCCGTCTCCTGTACTGGAGAAACCCTGAAAAGCCTCATTCGTGGCGTGTAGCGGCAGCTTATTGCTCCAGTGATGTACCTTATTGCGGACATATTTAAGTCGACTAATCTCATGTATTAAATATATATCCGTATATTAGTACACATTTCGAACGGAAAATGTTGAACTTTCAACGATGAGACTTGAAAAACAAATCAAACTTAGCAGAACAACCAACTTTCTGGAACATTCGTCTGAGGCTCTGCTCCGTGATGTGGAGGAGTCAATGGGGGGCGGGGGGGGGGGGTGGGTTCTTCCTACTGTGCCCAGCCCTACCGGACCTGGAGCAGAACCAGAACCAGAAGAACTCACCGACGGCGCCGGCTTCCCGCCCCTCGCCGTGCAGACCAGCGTGAAGTTCTGCGCCTGGTACCGGCTGAACGGCGCCGGGGTGTTCTCCGCCATCACGGAGATGTTGTTCGGAGGCGCTGTGGGAAGAAGAGAAAGAGAAAGGTTTACATTTCAAGATGCTATTCTTTTGATTTGAAGTGAAGACCCTAAAGTGGCGATCTCGAACATTTCCATTTCGTGTTCTTTGGCGACACCTATGGCGAAAGGCGGTAATTGCATCCACACAGGTGACGTCGGCCATGGGACCAATCACTGCTGGGTGATGGAAATGTTTAAATGCTGCGTGGAAAAGGCGACTCGCCACCCAGTCTGTAATACCAAAAAATACCGTCAATGGATGAAAGGGCTTTCATCACGTTTGGCGATAGTGACATTTATCTACAGGAAAACCTTCACTCATCATCACCTCCGATGTATGCCAAAAGGATATGGTTATGTTGACGCATTCTTTCAGGAAAAGAGGAAAGGATGTTCGATTCCCTTGATTCTCTGAACGGCAACAAAAGTGCCCTTGAGCAACGCAAAAAAAATGACAAGAAACGCACAAAAAAAGCGAACCAGGATATAATCTGGGTGTTAGGTTGCGGAACTGATTGATTGGGGTCATATGTGCTGAGATGCCCGCGGGGGCTGTGGTGGCGTGAGTCAGAGGAGGGGACGGAGGGAGTGTGGTGGTGATGGTGGTGGTGGTGGGGGTGGTGATGGTGGTGGTGGTGGGGGTGGTGGTGGTGGTGGTGGTGGTGGGGGCGGAGCTGGAGCTGGTGGTAGTGGTGGTGGAGGTGGTGGTGGTGGAGGTAGTGGTGGTGGTGGTGATGGTGGTGGAGGTAGTGGTGGTGGTGATGGTGATGGTGGAGGTGGTTGTGGTGGTGGTGGAGATGGTGGTGGAATGGTGGTGGTGATGGTGGAGGTGGTTGTGGTAGTATTGGTAGTGGTGGTGGAGGTGGTGGTAGTGGTAGTGGTGGTGGTGGTGGTGGTGGTGGTGGTGGTGGTGGTGGTGGTCATGGTGGTGGTCATGGTGGAGCTGGTGGTGGTGGCGATGGTGGTAGTAGTGGTCGTGGTGGTGGTGATGGTGGTAGTTGTGGTGGTGATGGAGGTGGTGGTGACGTGAGCGGCGAGGCTCATGCATATCCTATCACAGCCACAAAGCTGGAGCCCCTCCCGGGAGCGAGCTTATCGTGCCGCCGCCGCGGCGTCAGAAGAGAAGACATGTAAGATATACAGGACTTCAGAGAGAGAGAGAGAGAGAGAGAGAGAGAGAGAGAGAGAGAGAGAGAGAGAGAGAGAGAGAGAGAGAGAGATTGAAGGAGGGAGGGAGGGATAGACAAGAGAGGTGGGGTCGTGGTGGTGCTCCCTCTCTTTAAGAGGGAGGTAAAGAGATGGAAAGCGGAAAGGGAGTCCGGAGAAGGTGAAGAGAGAGCGGAAAAGAGAAGGAGGGAGGGGGAGGGAGGACGGAGAGAGTGAGGGTGTGCGGGGGATAGAGAGAGGAGGGAGAGATGACGGGGAAGAGAGAACGAGAGAGAGAGAGAGAGATAAGAAGGTAGAGAGAAAGGGGGAGTGACAGAAGAAGGGAGGGAGGAAGGGGGAGGAGGAGGGAGAGAGCAAGAGAGAGGGGTCATGTGAGGAAGAAAGGGGGAGAGAGGACAGAGAGATAGAGAGGGGGAGAGACACATGAATGGTGCCCCCCCGCCCCCATTCATTTCATGTTCATCACTGTTCATATCTGTCCGTTGAATATTCCATCCACCACAATATCAAACGAAGCACTGCCTGTGATTTCGTGTCCCCTGATCTTTCCTCGACATTCAGCAAAGTGGAAGTGGAAGCGGCAGAATACTGCAGGATTAGCCCATCTGGTGGGAGAGTTTTTATTTAATTTTATATTTCTTTTAATTAAAATTGCATTTTGGACATCGGTGTTTGCCAGTTGGTTTGAGGAAAGCCCGCTTAATGTGAACGACCGCACCGTCACCATTCTATGCATCCAACTGTTGTATATTATGAGTTTCCGTTTCGTGTTTAATGTTCAATGTCGCGCACCAAATTCACAAAAGCACATTCCTTGTTTGTAAAATCGAAGGCAATAAAGCTGATACTGACGTACGATTATACCACCGAGCATTTAGCTATTTGGCGGATGCTTCTGATCCGAGTGATATAGAGTTAGATTTTAGATCCGGGTTGTTAAGTAAAGGAGCAGGTGTAGGGATGAAGGCAACATGCCTCCGGGTAGATCACGGACGTTGGGGTTTGAATCCGGAACCTTTTGGTTAACAGTCACGAACCAAACATCCCCAGGACCTTGACACCTTCAACCTCGCCCCAGCCTGGGTTTTGTTTGAGTTTTTGTTTTGTTTCCACATTTGTGTGCAGTTGAGAAAGAGAGAGAGACAGAGAGACAGAGAGAGATAACAGTGGCGCAGAGGAGAGAGAGAGACAAAGAGAGAGAGAGAGCGATGGGAGGGGGGAGAGAGAGAGGCACATAAAGAGAGTTAGAGTGTGAAGGGGGGAGAGAGAGAGAGAGAGAGAGAGAGCGAGAGAGAGAGAGAGAGAGAGAGAGAGAGAGAGAGAGAGAGAGAGAGAGATAACAGTGGCGCAGAGGAGACAAAGAGAGAGAAGAGAGAGAGAGAGAGAGAGATGGGAGGGGAGAGAGAGAGAGGCACATAAAGAGAGTTAGAGTGTGAAGGGGAGAGAGAGAGAGAGAGAGAGAGAGAGAGAGAGAGAGAGAGAGAGTGGGAGGCAGGAGGGGAGAGTGAGAGAGACGGGAGGGGAGAGAGAGAGAGATAACAGTGGCGCAGAGGAGAGAGAGAGAGAAGAGAGAGAGAGAGAGAGAGTGGGAGGCAGGAGGGGAGAGTGAGAGGCGCACATAAAGAGAGTTAGAGTGTGAAGGGGAGAGAGAGAGAGAGAGAGAGAGAGAGAGAGAGAGAACACAGAGACCATGGGGGGGCAGGAGAGGGCAGAGAGAGAGAGAGAGAGAGAGAAGGGAGATAGAGAATGTGTTTGTTATTCCTCAAGGTGCGCTTGAAGGCAGTGAACACAATGAGAAGGTAGATGAGGTTGGGGGGGTAAGGTGGAGTGAGGTGAGGTGATACTTTTATGTCAAAATCCATCGGGTTGGTTTTAGCAGACATCGATTAAAAAAACAGCCGTAGAATGGAGATATGGCGCTGGCTGGCTGGCTGGCTGGCTGGCTGGCCGGCTGGTTGGTCAGCCTGCTCCTCAGCGTCCACGCCTCTTAATTGCTTATTGATGGGGTTCACACGGATGTAAATTAACCTCAGGACACCCCATTAGCTGGGCAGACAGGGGCCGGGCTACACTTTGGCATTTGATAAGCTGTCAGAGGTGGCTGTTCCTGCCACGCAACGACCCCCACCCACCACCACCACCACCCACACCCGCCCAACCCTCCGCACACCACCAACTCCACCACCCTCCTCCTCCTCCTCCTCCCAATACCCGGGCTTCCTCGGACGATGAAGAGGAAGAAGGCATGCTGTCCGCATGTTAAAGCGGCACGTGTATGGTGCCTGGCGCGAACCGATCGCGAAAGCCAAACCGCTCGCGCCCGTCGTCGTCGTCGTCACAGGGACATGTTTTTTGACTGGGACGTCCGTGAGAAACTGGCGCAGAGAAAATGCACTTGTCATGTGTTGTCAAGTGGCGGCGTGTGTGTGTTTAGCCTTCGCCGTGTACAAAAGACACACGGCAAAGTGAACACGGACCTTGTGAGCAGGAGCGGGGGAAAACGTAATTAAAATTCCCATTTCACACCGTTTAGACGCTATGCAGACACGAAGGACGAGACCCATTGTGATGTGTTTCAGTGGTTACGCAATGTGCAAAGTGAACTCATGCGATCGGAAATAATCACGGACCTTGTGGAGAATTTGTCTAGAAAAATTCCATAAAGCGGCCATTGCACGTCACTGCTTTTAGAGAGTGGCGCCCATCCAACCAGAATGCGCCTCCAGAACGTCCTTTCTGAACATGCTCCATGTATTGTTATGGATTATGATCCATTTTACAACAGCATTGACCATAAACGTTATGTGTTCACGGGAGTTTCCGCTGTACACGGCAGAGAAGTCTCTATTTAACGGCACCATGACATATTTTATTGGGACAAATCCATTCTTGTGAAACTTGCTTGGCAGGTCGTCGGACGCTAGCTTATTTTTTGTGTTTTTCCATCAATTGTTGTGAATTGTGTGGTTCAACTCCAACCTGAATAACATCAGAGACTACAAATGATGGAAGTTTCATCAGTGGCTTCATTGTGTTTTTAGGAATGGGGATAGATGGGATTTTGAAATAGCTTGTAACAACTCATCAACCCCATAGCTGGCTGGTGGTAAACCCATTTTTTTGTATCATACAAACGAAATATCGAGATGACTTCACCTTGAAGTGTTTCTTGCGTTCACGCTCGTGTTTTCTTCACGCCGGCATTTAGCGTTTGGACTGAGAGTTGTCTGCGGATCTGAGCGGTGGCGAGGCACGCATACCAAACAGCCCGCTCAAAACAAGCACACACACACACACCAAAAAAAAAGGCAAGTAAATGTTCTCTTGACGAGGCGTCTGCCGTGTTATCGCTGGAGTTGCGGATATCTAAACAGACGTCTTCAACGGATAAAACGCTCGGCAGTCGACTTCCCTCGGCGGTGTGCGTGTTTGAGTGTGTGCGTACATCCAAGGCAACCGAACCAAACTTCTACATAAAAAGAAGAGGAAATATGCGCTCACCGGCCACTTTATGAGGTACACCTGTTCAACTGCTCATTAACGCAAATATCTAATCAGCCAATCACATGGCAGCAACTCAATGCATTTAGGCATGTAGGCATGGTCAAGACGATCTGCTGAGGTTCAAACCGAGCATCAGAATGGGGAAGAAAGGTGATTTAAGTGACTTTGAACGTGGCATGGTTGTTGGTGCCAGACGGGCTGGTCTGAGTATTTCAGCAACTGCTGATCTACTGGGATTTTCACACACAACCATCTCTAGGGTTTACAGAGAATGGTCCGAAAAAGAGAAAATGTCCAGTGAGCGGCAGTTCTCTGGGCGAAAATGCCTTGTTGATGCCAGAGGTCAGAGGAGAATGGCCGGACTTGTTGGAGCTGATAGAAAGGCAACAGTAACTCAAATAACCGCTCGTTACAACCAAGGTTGTACACACACATCGAACCTTGAAGCAGATGGGCTACAGCAGCAGAAGACCACACCGGGTGCCACTCCTGTCAGCTAAGAACAGGAAACTGAGGCTACAATTCGCACAGGCTCACCAAAATTGGACAATAGAAGATTGGAAAAACGTTGCCTGGTCTGATGAGTCTCGATTTCTGCTGCGACATGCAGATGGTGGGGTCAGAATTTGGCGTAAACAACATGAAAGCATGGATCCATCCTGCCTTGTATCAATGGTTCAGGCTGGTGGTGGTGGTGTAATGGTGTGGGGGATATTTTCTTGGCACACTTTGGGCCCCTTAGTACCAATTGAGCATCGTTTAAACGCCACAGCCTACCTGAGTATTGTTGCTGACCATGTCCATCCCTTTATGACCACAGTGTACCCATCTTCTGATGGCTACTTTCAGCAGGATAACGCGCCATGTCACAAAACTCAAATCATCTCAAACTGGTTTCTTGAACATGACAATGAGTTCACTATACTCAGCAGGCCTCCACAATCACCAGATCTCGTGGAACGGGAGATTCGCATCATGGATGTGCAGCCGACAAATCTGCAGCAACTGCGTGATGCTATCATGTCAATATGGACCAAAATCTCTGAGGAATGTTTCCAGCACCTTGTTGAATCTATGCCACGAAGAATTAAGGCAGTTCTGAAGGCAAAAGGGGGTCCAACCCGGTACTAGCAAGGTGTACCTAATAAAGTGGCCGGTGAGTGTATGTTTCACAGAGGCTTGGCGGTTACTGAAGACTCCAAAGGCAGACGTAAGTACAGACGTAAAAAAAACCAGAACTTTGAAAACAAAGTTTTCAAAGTGACTAGAATTGAATTGTACAGAGAACGGAGGTTGCGCACAAACGGCCTTGTATAAAGAGCACCTTTGGCTTATTTGATATGCAACAACAAACATACACAAGTGAAGACAAAACACACGTCCTTGTCTCTGATTTATTGTAAAATAAGCAGCGACATATGTTTCCACCAAACAAATACAAACATTCCCTAATTTCCCACGTTAATGGCTCATTAAACAATACATTCTGTTTTGTGGAGAAATGTTCTCCATCTCCTATGAGCATTAACGAAATAATAGATGCTGTTATTTGATTATAAGTTTTTACAATATTTCTGTAAAGTCTTCATGGGGCGAAAAGAAAAGTGTGAAAACTTTGTCCCATCTCTCGGGATATGACATCGTGGCATTTGATGACATCACCGCTCAGACGGTGTCAGGTGTGATGTCGGACGCCCTTTTTTTGCCAGAAGCTTCTATTCTTTATCCCTCTAAACGGATCAGTCGGAGACGGTCGGGCCGCGTGCGTCAGTCACATCGGATTCTTGTCTTTGCTTGGCCTTTGAGCCACAATTTCGGACCACTTTGAAAAGTTCATCTCCAGGGGGGGGTTCCCCTTCATTACATTTCCATATTTTATCCCCCCCCCCCCCCCCTTGTGCACGTGTCTCCGGTAGTAGGCAGTGCTAGCCTTGGTTCCTCCGTGGTGGTTCCCAAGTTTAATTTTCACCCAGGCGTGAGGAGGCGGCAGTGGGAGGATGAGGGGGGTGGCGGTGGCGGCGGTGGTGGTGGTGGTGGTGATGGGAGAGAGGAGAGGGGAGGAGAGGGGGTGTTCTCAAAAGAGGGTGCCAAGGTCGTCGTAGTCTTCCTTTCTCTGGCTGTAATTTAGTGAAAAAAAGTGTTTGATGAAGCCATGCTTTTTTTGATTGTGTGCCCAAGGGCCCGAGCATAATCAGCGTGTGGATTTTGAATGGGTCCTCGTTGCGCTAAACGATTCGCGGGAGGATGATGATGTCTGGGCCTCTCATTGTGATCCCATCAAAAGTCATTCAAGGGGGGGGGCTCTGCTCGACAAATAATCCCTCTGAG
>PIJE02001183.1:90323-112823 GCA_002895965.2 Coryphaenoides rupestris | reverse complement strand
TGGGGATGGAACCAGCAACCCTCTGGTCATATTATAACAGGACATATAACAGTGTGGTAGACTAGCTGCTAGTGAGTTAGCTTAGTTTGGAGGAGGAGGGGGCCAACTTCATTGTAAACATGAGTATCAGTTGTTGTTCTTGTTGTGTTGTTGATGGAGGAATCTGGGGCATCTTAAGGAGGAGAGAGGAGAGAGGAGAGAGGAGGGAGACTTTTGCGTTGCCAGCTGGTGTGTGTACACCATGTTCTCTCCCCCCAAATCAGGAATTCAATAGCGTCCACCGACGACAGGCGGGCGGGATGCGCTGGCCTATCGCTCCGAGCCGGGAGAGAGACACTCACCACGAGCCACAAATGGGATTTTTGTTGATAAAAAAAAAAGCCAACCAACCCGCCCGACCGAAACAGCAAAGTAAGAGCATGAATAATGAATAGAGAGGATGCTAATGTGTGCTGGTGTCCCTGCGGTACCCAGCTGGTGTCAACTTGAAATGGAGACAGAGAGGCTGAGCCCTGAGGATGACAGACTGACAGCATGGCTAAATAACAATTCTTACAGCCCTGCCAGAAGAGGACAGCATTAGAAACCCGGTGGGGGGATAATGTAGTAGCTAGGGGTGGTTCCGTGGTTTCGACCGCCAGCCCCGGAAAAAGGTAATGGCATCGATCCTAGGATGCTCGCATTATACCTGGAGGCATCCTTAAGCGAGATACCCTAAGCCCTCCCCCCACACACACACACACACACACACACACACACACACACACACACACACACACACACACACACACACACACACACACACACCACACACACACACCTCTACCAGCTCAGTCGACAATGACAGTGGTCTTAATTCACTCCGAGTCACTTTGGATAAAAGGGCCAAATTACTACACAGCAAACAGTAATAGAATTCTACTTCACTTGTTGTGTTGTGTTGGTTTGCAGGGGCCGGGACCCAGATACGCTGAATAGATCACATAATGTGTATATCTATCCATCTATCTATCTATTCTATTCATTTATATATATTTAAAGAACTGAACAGAGGCTTTATACAGACTGAAAAGTGCCATGATCCATTCCTGCGGTATCTAATCCAAACCTATCCATTGTGCCTCATACTATGTCAGGTGTGTGCGTGCAGAATATCTGGACTCGCTCGCGAGCGCTTTTCAGCCTCTCGATAAAGGATACAAAATGGAGGCTGTTTGTTGAGCTGTATTGGCAACAACAACAGCCGGATGATGATTCTGGATGAGGAACAGATAATATTTTCTAAATCTGTCACAAAGAACGAATAGCGTAGCCTCCCCATGTTCTCCTTCGGTTTGGCGTTCCTTCCTGTGGGCTCTGCCAGCGCTAAAGCAACAGAGAGTTTCACCATCTGGGACGCTTGCAACACTTTCCACCTGCTCCCGGTTCAAATAAAAGCCCGGTCTTCAGAGACGGGCGCGGAATAAGACCGTAGGCCGCATGCAATCCACGAGCCCAGCCATCACCCTGTTTTTGTCTCTCGTTACTTCAGGGTTTTAACTGCAGCGAAATCTTGATCTCTTTTGCGTTTCGGTGATACGACGACAGCGCCGCGGCCACGACGCACGTGCGAGAGGCACCGCCGTCTCTGAAACCTCCTTGGCGTGTCACAGCCTCGATACACCGCCTCTTACATTTTAAACATTCTCGTCCCTACGTGTCCCCCCCCCCCACCCCCCACCCCCACCGATCACACGCGGCTTTAATATTAATGAGACTTTGTGAGCTCAGGGCTTTGAAAAGTTTGCAGGGCCTTGAACCTGCACCGCCATCCATCATTTACACCCCAGCCACCCACCACCACCACCCCCCACCACACCGCCCCCCCCCCACTGGGAGAATAGACAAACTTAACGGACGAAAAAAAATACACTGTGTGGAAGTGGGGCGGAAAAAAACCCCACCGTCGGCACCATCTTGTGACGACGTGAGCGCCTCGATGTCGCACGCTGACGCATTACTGCAGACGGACTAGTTCTAGTTCTAGGACTGTGACGATGACCTTGAAGGTGCATCGCAATCGCATAGGATAAGTGACGGTGAATGAGACGGTGCATCCGGTATGACCTTCGTGCGCGAAGCCATCGCAGCGTTTCTCTTATCTTATTTCATTTCGCGCGCAGCGTCGCCGGCGTTCCGCAGTTTAGCTGTCCTACGTTCCTCTTCCAGTGTTCCTACCTCTGCCATTATGTTTGAAAATACACGGTGTGAGTCACTCAAGGACTATTGTTCAGAATAACAAATATCAGTGTTTTGATCGTAGCCCAGAGAGGATTTTTTTTTCAGAAAAAAACACTCAGCCAAAAGGCCCAAGGCTGAGGAAAAATGCAGAATATGTGTGTACATTTAGTGAAGAATGTGCGGTACAACACAGTACAATATTGAGCTACTATTTACCATTTTTTACTATTACTATTATTACTATTTAATATTCTTTTATAGGAGACGTCCTATTTTGCGCGCTATTTAATCAGCTGCCCTCCAAGAGAAGATATAGATAGATATAGTCGTTCCACGGGGAAATTTGTTTTCACAGCGTGTACTTAGAACAACAATGACATACAGATACACTCACAGATAAACCACATGACATCCATTCCTCATCAATCACCCAGCAAATATACACATAGAGACATACTGTATTACGCACATTACACCCAAGCACAGCAGCAACAAACGTCTGGATAGACAGTATATTGATGTTTCCTGCAATTGACAACATACTCTTATGGGCAACAATGAAAGATGACTCCTCAAAAAAATTTACCTTTTCTTTCTTTTCGGAAGACTGGATTGGACTCCACTTTTGAGGAGGAGTTTTTGTTTAGGTTCTTTAGAGTGAAATCCAGGAGTTTAACACAAACTTCTGGGGGGGAAACCAGGGAGTGAGAGGTGCGGAGTTACGCAGCGTTTCCTGTTTTGTGACGGATATATTCTAGATGACTGGTTTGAGTGCAAGATGGAGGTTACAGAAGATTACAGAGGTTAATCGGACGACCTTTGAAGATAGAACTGTTGTCTTATCCGTCCGTTGCACAATTTTTGTTCATCATTATGTTTATCTGTATCAAATCTGAATGTAAATGTACAAAAAAACGTTAAAATACAAACGTTTCTCTGAATGAATGTCAACCTGTAAAAAAACTCATTCGGTTTTTCGGCGTGTCTGCTGAATAAAGAAATTGCAAATGAGGGACATGAGTGGAGTCATTTATGACTGAATGAATGCACTCATGAATAAACCAATAAAACAATAAACAGAAACAAACAAACAAAAAAGCATTTTTCACCGAACTGCCTTCATGCGCTTTCTCCTCACGCAAAACAGAAATGCATCCGACGCCCCCCCGCCGCCACCACCACCACCACCACAACCCCCCAGTCCACACCGGCTGATAAATCCGGAAATGACATTTGTGATTGCTTCACGGTGACATTTTACATGGGAAATTAGTCATCCCCAAGCGAACCGGTTTCTATTTTGTCCGCCCCAACCCGGTACTGAAAAAGAAACGACCGTTACTGGAGGGAAAAGGAAAAGTGACTGAATAAGCAGTTTAGTGGAGAACGGAGGGAAGAGCCAGATACGCTCCCCCCCCCGTCTACGATGGCACGATGAAGCTGGGCAGGTGAGCCCGACGAAAAACAACAGTTACGGTACTTTTATTTGCTCTCGGAAAAGAAATATAAGAACACAGTAATATATATTGTGAATACTTGCGGAAGGCTAATGGCAGGTAATTCACGGGAGCAGGACCTGCGAAACCTCCCGGTCAGCACTGTTACGCCAATTAAATCCCTCGCCATTAGCGCCGTCGCTGCCAGACACACGTGGCGCACTTTGATTCAAGGATGTTGTCGCTTCTCCTTCTTTCATGATGGCAATGGATAAGAAGACCTGATGGGCGTTGTAGTCCACTTACACGCCGACCGTAGTAAAAGCCTTCATGTCTGAGTGGTAGATTATTATTATCATTAGTCTAGCGCCAGACTATGTATCAAGAATAGTCCTGTTTTTAAGTTGCTGCTCTGAGTAATAATAATATACCACAATATACTGTACATCCTTGCGGCAAGGAATATGAAAATTATAGTAAATGTGTATTTATGTGATCTCTCTCTCTCTCTCTCTCTCTCTCTCTCTCTCTCCCTCTCTCCCTCCCTCCCTCCAATATCTCTCTCTCTCTCTCTCTCTCCAGCATGGTAGTCTGCATTCATTCAAAAATGGTCCCAAATTGTTCGTCATTTATTTTTGTGTGAATACGATACGTACTTCAGCTACTTCCTTGTTAAGGGACACCGGACAAATACACAAAGAGTGTGTATGGGAGTCGGTAACCTATTGGCAAGCACGTGACCAAAAGCTGTTCCCTAATTGGCTGCTTCAGATTTTACCACAGGACACAGAGAACTGTGCCCCGGACACTCCCACTTGAAATGGCTGAGATGTGATTATCACGGTCAGCTGATGATTACTGTCAGCCAGAACTAGCCACGCCCATTAATGGCGGCATATACATAAGCCCGGCAGTACGGTGTTTTAGAGGCTCGGTAGAGACACCAAAACACACACTCTTCTCACGCACTTCCTTTTCCTGTTTCAATGAAGTACAGCATGTTGTGTCGTCTTACTCTTCCTCCTGGTATTACAAGGACCGCATGTCCCCGGAGACCACCGCCACGCGTCCTCTGTGTGTGTGTGTGTGTGTGTGTGTGTGTGTGTGTGTGTGTGTGTGTGTGTGTGTGTGTCTGTGTTTTTAAGCATGTTAAATTACTATGAATGTACAGTATGTGCTGTAATGAGACGTTTTTGTATGCGTGGGCTGTGTGTGTGTGTGTGTGTGTGTGTGTGTGTGTGTGTGTGTGTGTGGGGAGGGGGGGGGATGCAGTGCATTTACTTAATTTTTATGTCTAAATGTTTTAATGGATTAATGTCTGTGTGTGTGTGTGTGTGTGTGTGTGTGTGTGTGTGTGTGTGTGTGTGTGTGTGTGTGGTGTGTGTGTGTGTTTGTGTAATTGCATGAGGTGGCGGTGTATAAATGGGGAAAAAATTCCCATTTGAACTTGCGGCATGGAACACACCCACACAAACACAAACACACACACACACACACACACACACACACACACACATATCAAAGACAGGCACGCACACACACACACACACACGATTTTTGCAGTCACAAGCAGAACAGAGTGTTGAGTCCCCAACGTTCAGCGAGAGAATTCAACATCAAAGGCATAATTTCATCACCATCATTTTGCATATAAATTACTAATGGAACATGAAAATTGCACCTCGCCAGTTGACATGGCGTCCGGTCACTTATATTATGTTATACACACGGGTAATTTAATACCAATTGATGATATGTTGTAGTTACCGTGGAGAAAAAAAGGGCAAAACATCACATCCAATTAGTCAAACCACAAGGCTTTTTGTTCAGCTCGTCACGCATGCGGACCCTGTGGACTCGCTCGTGTTGCGTGATTTAACTCGTGGGTTCTCGGGTCAGCCACCATAGATAGCCCTACCACCAGACAGATAGCCCATCATAGCCCTAGTACCAACCAGGTAGCCCACCATAACTCTCCCACCAGACAGCTAGCCCACCGTAGCCCTACCACCAGACAGGCAAACCACCATAGCCCTACCACCAGACAGGCAGACCACCATAGCCCTATTACCAGACAGCTAGCCTACCATAGCCCTAGCCTACTACCAGACAGGTAGCCCACCACAGCCCTATGACCAAACAGGTAGCCCACCATAGCTCTACCACCAGACAGGTAAGCCACCTCAGCCATGGTGTCACACAGGGGGGGACCTCCTTGCAGGACGACCACCCGCAAGGAGGCTCATAGGTGGTCGGGTATGATGCCGGTAAGCCAGGGGGACAAAGGCGGCGCGCTGTTAAGGCACTCTGGACCAAGGCATCCAAAACTACTCGACGGTTGGTTGGTCTGCTAGCGGGAGTGGCGACACCAACAGTCTCTGGCTATGTGGCCTTCTGGGTTCGGTAACCTTATATTCCGCTGAAATCGTCCATCATCCTTGCTGGCATCGTGACGTGGGTGCCCTGTCCAGCTGCATTCACCTGCTGCCCACCATCCTGCCCTCCTGTAACACCGTGTACACAGAGCTGACTGGAGGAGACGGCGCAGGCAACCGATGGCCATTGGTCGAACTGATCGCCTGATTCGCTGTTCACTGGGTATTTAATTTATTTAAGACTAGATTGAAAACTCATGATTGAATTTAAAGTCATGAGTCAACCATTAAGTGTTATGACTTTGTCAACCTCAATTTAGATGATTTTAGACAACCTTCGCCTTTGCTTAGGTTTGTATCTAAAAAAAATGTGAAATTTGTATTAAAAATGTGTATTAAAATGACCCTGTGCTTTTGGCGCGTTCCTTCTCAAGGTCTCTTCCTCATTCCTATGGGTTTTGCAAAGTCTTGCCTTGCCCTTCAGGGGGCTTTGGTTAGGGTTTGTCGCAGAATGTGGGCCTGTGAAGCCCTTTGAGACTGTAACTGTGATTAAGGGCTGTATAAATACATTTGATTTGACCTTGGAGTGAGAGGGAGGGTCGGTGGGTGGGGCAATGCTAAAGGCCTACTGAGGGCTCCTCTCCACCTGGGAGATCTGAGCTATCCTGTGGGCAAAGACTGGGAAATGTTTTGATCGAAATCATTGTCCCTGATATAATTTGACGCGAATGCCCCCCCCCATATATATTGGTGGGTGTAAGCAGATGCTAAAATACTTTTTTTGCTTGCAGTTTGGACTCCTTGTGATCAGCCACCTTATTGGTCTTTTAAAACTGTGTTTACTTCCCTGAATGTTGACGGCAAATATGTGTTGAGAGTAATAACGAGTCCCTGGTCAGCTCCACAGATTGGAGCCACTCACATTTATTAATAATTAAAAACAAACCGTTGGACATGTTCCACAGATGGTAATTACCGATACGGTGTGGTTCATAGGGGATGTGTGGCAATGACACAGAGATCTAATTAATTAGTGGTTCGTTCCTGTGTTCTGGGCTCTCGGTACATTCCTCCAAAAGAAAATTCTAAATGCAATAATACAGTGCTTGGCTAAAATGTTTAAAACACACACACACACACACACACACACACACACACACACACACACACACACACACACCGTTTTGTGGTCAGAGCAGTAACATCAATATTTTTAGGGATCCAATTTAGCAAATTGCTGTCTAGCCAGTACATTGGAAGAGGTTTTTTTTCTGATCCGAAAGACATCTGTTATTTTCTTTTTCTCCTTCCTTCACACACACATTCTGAGTGTTTGAATAATTGAATAGAAAATGCGTAAGCTTTTTTAACATTTAAAATTTAAATATACAGTCACATCTTATCTGTTTTTTTTTTTGTGACAAATGAACAAATATAAAAAAAATGTGCTTTGCAGTCACTACCACTTTCTGACATTTACCTAACATTTCCTTTCCAGACAACACGATGGAGGGATTTCTTGTCCTAGAACACAACAGGCCGGGCCAGAACTCAACGTCAGGTCCCAAACCCGAGATCCATTCCACCAGAATCCAGCCAGAATAGGGTAGAATGGTATTGCATTTCTTGCTCAGGGACACCTCGACACTTAGCTATGTGGAGCCCGGGGGATCGAACCAGCAACCCTGACGACCGCTCTTACCTCCTGAGCTACTGCCGCCCCTAGAACAGGTAAAGGTCCCTCAGACAGCACTGGGCCCAACCAGGCTTCATTATATGGAACGGGGAATCATTTACGGAGCGAGGTTACTTTGTTCCGAGGCAATCTGACAAACATATTGACTCTGACAGTCCCGAGGTGGTGGACATGTCGGCGGCTCCGCTCAGCTGGCTTTCATTACGCTCTAATTCTGTTACGCCTGAACCTCGGCGACGAGCATTCTCCGCATTCTCCTCACAGACAGACAGAGGACACTGTGAAATGTCAATCTGATCATTTCTGCCCTTCGTGTACAGATATGATATGAAATGAAATGACGTGTGTGCGTCAAAAGACATCAGACGTTCCTGGGCGACGCTCCTCTGTGAATCAGCATTGCAAATCTGGCATTTGAAAGGAAAATGGGTGCATCCACTTTGATAGAAATTAATGCGGTGGATTCCAATAACGTTTGGTGAGCAAGAAGACTCCACCTTGATAAGTGTGTGCAGCTAACTAAAACCATCATGCTATACTATCGTATTTACTGGTATATACTATGTTTGCTGGTACGCTTATACCATACTATTCCTATAATGATACTATACTATATATTATACCTATAACTATATACTATGTGTATGAAATTCATAAATATACTTTTTACAATATACGTTTTATAGCTCTTACCCTGCATTATATTGTAGAAAACTGTGATATAATATACTATATCATATCATATACTATTATATTATATCATATCCTATTATACTGTAATATATAGTGTGTTTTCCACCTTTCTGAGTTGATGAATGCCAGGCTATCTGGGCTCCGCCAAAGATTCGGTCTGATTGCCCGAAGATTATGCAAAATGCATTTGCGACTCGCGTACACAGTTTATGTGCGTGTGGATAAGCAGGAATCTGCATAATCATGCAGATTATTTTACATAAAGCTGGATCCTGACAAATTAGAGTCCCCCAGCCAATTGCCACTGCACTGACCTGCCAGTTCATGCATCCCATTACACATTCACGCGCCCGCATTTACATACACGACTGTGACTTTTAAAGAAGGGAAAAAAAAAACCATGCCCGAGTACTCCTCCTTCACGACTACCCTTTTACTCAACTGCTGGCTGGTTATTTTCTAAATAAAGCCCTGGTTTGCTTCAGTGTTGGGTTCTAGCCATGTTGAACAAACACCATAGGGTTGTCTGTTGCCCAACAAGCTATCAGAGGACACTAGAAGTAGTCATGTATAGGTTCAGGTCTTCCGTGCGTGGCTCCGTCTAATACCTGGGGCTGCTGGCTTTAAATAGGTCCTGTCAGCGTGTGAAGCGTGTCTGAATCCAAACACTTTGTACCTTCTTCTGATCTGCATGAAGCATCTCAGAGCGCAGTGCCCGTGAGGTTTCTATCTGATCGGCTTTCAGTCTCTACTGATCACCACCACTACCAACGATCTGCCGCTGGAGATAAACCAAAGGCGTATTCAAGTTTGTATTTTGCCTTGAGCAAAAAGTCATCATCTAAATCAATGCTCACCAAAAAGTCCATTGCTATTCTATTTATTATTCAGTGATTTAGCAGAGGTTATATCCAAAACGTTTTACAGGGACATATCGACAGCTCTCATAAGGGTGTCATAAATGCAGATATTGGGATTTGAACCGGGGACCTTTCAGCTGTCGAACACCTTTTGCCTCTAAGCAACTACCATAGGCCACTGACAAAACAATCATATTACAACAAAGTACAACGACAGTTAGAACAAAGAAACAAGTCTTTGAAAAGTTGCTTCTTTTTTTTAAGTTTTGATCTCCTTGCTCTTGGTATTCATAAAAAAAAAACATAAAAACAAGCTATTTTTTTTATGTCAAGAACCATGAACTAGATGTCTGGCTTCAGCCTGGTTATACATCTCAGACAGACTGCCCCCAGAGTCTACAGAAGCTACTGCAGGGTAGTCTACGAGAGCACAGTCTGGTGGTTAAAGGGGACTATATAGGCCTAACACACACATTTCCACACCTACCTGGGCCTTGGCGTGCACCCCAGACTGTTTCTGGGTTTCCTGAACAATTAGTTGTTTCATAACCACATAAGCAACCCTCCCCACGCCCCACATCCAATCGAAGCCCATTCAACATCAAACTCCAGGTTAGACTCATCAGCCGAGTTGCCACTGTGGGAGCTCTCCCCAGGAATTAGGAAGCTTTGGAGGATCTCAGCGCATTTCCACTGTAGGGACCAGAGTCTAAATGGGGACATTATTCCCCATTTAGAGGAGCATAAGCTCATCTTCACAAGGCTGCATGAGGTTGAGCGTTGAACCTGCGTGTTTAACGGCACGTTTCAAATTGGAAGATGCCGACAGCTGACGCAAAGTTGTTCTTTCTCCGTTATTCAAGCTTTTTCCTGACACTTCATTTCATCGCATGCCTGATGTAAAAAGTACATTTGTTAAAATCAGCAAACAAGATTTTACTAGCTACTGCAGGGACTGACCGTGAGATTAAAGTTCCTGAACTTTTGGAAAGTACGACCCCCTCCCTCCTGAGCAGGGTTTATTTTTTTCAGAGGCTATTGAATATGTAAATATTGAAGCAAGCAACCTGAAAACGGTCTGTGCACACAAAAGCCCGGGCAGGTGTGCAAACAAAATGTCCCCAGAAGTGTTATAAATGTTAAATTCCCCCCTTAAGTATACAATTAAAACCGACTCGTTTCAGGATGCTACCGTGGTGTACTCTTATCTGTACGGGGAGAGCGCCTCACACAGTATACTATCGCTTTCCCATTTCATTTTCGAGGCCCTTTCTTTGTATTCAAGTGGTGAAGAAATCCATTCGCTCCGTGCCCATGGGTGGACTTGAAAGGGGGCCTTCCTGAATCCGTATTTCGCCTATACCCACAAATATATCGCCTTTGTCACAGTCTTTTGTGCGGCTGCTAGGACGGGTGTCAAATCCATGAGAGCTAAGACCACTGTGAAAGGTACACAGCCAGCGGCTCCAGAATACCTGTCACTCAGAGTGGCACTGTAAAGGCCAGCTAAACCCTTATTTTGAAACTCAACGTGTGTGTTCGCTGCAGCTGGGGGCTGACGGCATAAGGCCGATGCAAATGGTTCTGCGCCCAGTTTCAGGAGAATATTTCACTGTTGAATATGTCGTTTTTTTCTCACAATACCTTAAAAAACGCCCTCTGAACTGTTGAATCAGTGTCGCACGCAACAGCCTTTTGCACAGTTTTGAGTCAAATCTAAATCTACAGTAATGTGCCATCACACATTGCACACTATCATAAATAAATGATGTTAAAGGAAAAACATTGTCATCGTTAGTTGTGAAAACAATGTACGTTCAGCATTGCACGCTGCAGGAATTGCTCACAATTTAGCAGGATATTGTGTGTTAGATGAGCCTCCATTACACAGATAAAAGATACTTACATAACAGACCGGATAGATGGAGGAGAACCAATGGAAACGCAGCTAATGTGCTTTCCTTTGCATCATCGGGTCCGCCGGTCTGGGCACTCTTGGGACCACGGCATCATAACTATCCATGGTGTTGTGTTGCTCTGCAGAGCTATGAATCCCACGGCATAGCGGCGGCGGGGAGCGAGACCACGATGGTGAAACAATAAGCAGGCACTCTCCAGGGAACCAACAGCGAGAGTGTTCCGGGCACATTAACACGAGCCCTTTATGAACCCCGCAACCACACAGGCGATGAGAGATGAGTCGACACAACCTGAACGCGGTTCCCTCAAGTCAAATAAGTTCCACTTTCGTCAAACTTGTTCCAAAGCTAAAAAGGCGTCTGTGAAGCCCGGGCCTATTTTTAGATGAGTGCGTTTGGGTGGGGAGGCGGAGTTATCAAGGGAGGTGACGCTGTGGTAGAAGTTAGTGGGACAAAAAACTGCCTCTCATCCTGACGTACAATCAAGCAGTGCCTCTGCTCCGAGGAGAGAGAGAGAGGAGACCAGAGAGAGAAAGAGAAGAGAGAGGTAGAGAGAGATGAGAGAAGAGAGATAGAGAGAGAACACATGTGCTCAGACAGAGAGAGAGAGCAGAGAGAGAGAGAGAGAGAGAGAGAGAGAGAGAGAGAGAGAGAGAGAGAGAGAGATGAAGAGAGTGGGTGAGGCAGCAGTACAAGAGAGATTGGAAGAAGAGAGAGACAACAGAAGAAGATAGCAGAGAGAGAGAGACGCATAGTACCATTTGAGAGATGAAAGGAGAGAGAGGCTACAGAGAGAGAGAGGGATAGAGAGAGAGAGAGAGAGAGGGAGGAGAAGAGGAGAAAGAGAGAGAGAGAGAGAGAGAGAGAGAGAGAGAGAGAGAGAGAGAGAGAGGGAGAGACAGAGAGAGAGAGAGAGAGAGAGAGAGAGAGAGAGAGAGAGAGAGAGAGAGAGAGAGAGAGAGAGAGAGAGAGAGAGAGAGGGGAGAGAGAGGAGAGAGAAGAGAGAGAGAGAGAGAGAGAGAGAGAGAGAGAGAGAGAGAGAGGGAGAGAGGGGAAGAGAGAGGAGAGAGAGAGAGGGGAGGAGAGAGAGAGAGAGGGGAGAGAGAGAGGGGGAGGGGGGGAGGAGGGAGAGAGAGGAGAGAGAGAGAGAGAGAGAGGGGTAGGAGAGAGAGAGAGGAGAGAGAGAGAGAAGGAGAGAGAGAGAGAGAGGAGAGAGAGAGGAAGGAGAGAGAGAGAGAGAGAGAGTAGAGAGAGAGAGAGGGGAGAGAGAAAGAGAGAGAGAGAGAGAGAGAGAGAGAGAGAGAGAGAGAGAGAGAGAGAGAGAGAGAGAGAGAGAGAGAGAGAGAGAGAGAGAGAGAGAGAGAGACACAGATAGAAGAAGATACAGAGAGAAATACAAAGAGGAGAGAGAGAGAGAGATACAGAGAGAGGGAGAGATATAGAGGGAGAGAGAGATACAGAGAGAATAAGAGAGAGAGAGGCTGAGGCAGTACTACGAGAGAGGATGAGATAGAGAGAGAGAGAGAGAGAGAGAGAGAGAGGAACTGAGAGAGGCTGAGGCAGCACTACAAGAAAGTGGCGTCCACACTTAACAGCATCCTGGTAACCACGGGAACCCACCAGGGGATGTGGAACCCTTCCTGTGTTCCACATCAGACGCCAGCCTCCCTCCCCGGCGTGTCGGCGGGAACCCGCCAGCGAGAGGAAACAATGAAAGGCGTCCATATCATGAAAGACATCACAAGGTTATGCTAAAGTGACGCTCTCCAAAGACACTCGCAGAACTACGTATGTGAAAATGCTTACCGCGGGCGTTCCTTGAACACAACGCCTGAGAACGCCCTGCACTGAACACTAACAAGGAGGAGGAGGAGGACGAGGAGGACGAGGACGAGGAGGACGAGATGAGCATCCACACACAACCCCCCCCCCCCCCCACCTCCTCCCTGTCCTCATCACTGGAGCGTCCGTGGAGGTGGGAGCCTCGGGTCCCCTGGGTGTCCACCTCAGTAATGACTTGGGGTGCGGCACGAAACGACCAGGGCACCGGCGAGGCAGGCCGCACAACACAACAGAACGGCACCTCTGCTTCCCCCGAGGAGACTAAAGGAGACCGGATGTGTGCAGCGAGCGCCTCTCCTCAGCGGCGGTTACAGGTGCAACCTCGAGAGCCTCCTGACCGAGGGCATCTCAGCCCACTGTGGGAAGCGCTCCGCTAAGGACCGGTCAAGTCAGCCCAGCACACTTAACTCTATAGAGCCATACATTCAATATATTGTGTACAGTACATAGCGTAGACCAGTACATTAGACGATACATCTCAATATATACAGTATATATGTGTGTATATATATGTATAATTTAATGTGTGGATATATATTTTTTTCAATGCTTATATATATATATACAGTATATCTATATAAAATAATTTTCTCTTCTTGCTTTTTTTAAATCTTTTTCATCGAGTATTTTTGCGTACTGTCGCCTGCCATGTCATAAGAGCTTCCCAGTTCAGAATGGCCCTGTGTTGTGAAAAACATTTTGATTTTGACATCTAAAGTAATTAAAAACCACACTGAATAGTCACTATTTATTCTTTATTCGTGGAATATCAACAAGCTACTCAAATATGAGTACTTGTACACATTTTTAATTAGTGACGAGGTCATCATAGGGCAGCACAATTAATTGCATGAATGGCAATTCAATGAAAATGCCCGAATGGAATGTATATAAAAAAGAAATCAGATTTTGTATGCCTGTTAGAAATTACAATACACGTACAAACCTTGAGAGATCGGCAATTGCTTTATTATAGTCATGCTTAGCCTAATTATTGTTGTTTTTTTTTATATTATAACAGAATATTAATTCAATCAAAAACATATTAATCACAATTAATAATTGCAATCACCACGTGAGGCAAAAATAATCGCAATTATCACTTTTGTCCCAATCGTGCGGCGCCTAGTAGGTCGCCCGTTTCATTTAAATGGTTCAATTCCTTGTGATACAGTTACGCTCGCTTTCCCTCGACATCTTGAGGCAAATCTGAGATTTATTCCCAGTCTCAAATTCCCTCCATCCCTCTCTCTCTCTCTCTCTCTCTCTCTCTCTCTCTCTCCCTCTCTCTCTCTCTTATCAGGCAAGCACACAATTCAAGGCAGCAGCAGCAGCAGCAGAACCAGCAGAACCAGCAGCAGCAGCAGCAGGCCCCTCATGTCCGAGACAGCGCCACGTGTGCGCGGCGGTCCCTCCGCTGTCTGGCGGCTCTCTGCCCCTGAAACGATTGGGTAGTTTCCATTTCCCGGGCTCCATCCTTTTAAATGATTAATGCGAGACAGTTTGAGGATGCTGTGACCTTAAGGGTTTAATAAACAGACGCGGGACCCCGTGCAGCAGGGCAGAACAGAGTTTATTCACGGTGAGGCCCTTGCCCTGGTTATCCAACTGCTAATTTGTTCTCTTGGAAGTGCGCGCCTCGTGGCTGAGGAAGCAGCGAGGTCTTGCAACGTGTTTAGATAATAAAGATAATAAAAAGCCAATTGAATTTGCGATTGTTTCCGCAGGATCCCAACAACATCCTCCTAACTATGCAGTAATTTTAATAACATCCGAGCCACAATTAAACTTTCACATTTAAAATATTAATATCGCAACTTTTACATTGAAGCAAAGGACTTACAAAGTGCATTCGATAATAGAATCAAATAAAAATATACACAAGCGGTTCCTGTGAGGTGAGGTACGAATGGTTATTATTCCCATTTATCCTAATTATCAAAATGACATTGTTAAAAAGTCCCATAAAGAGAATCAACAATAGGCCTTCTCTGGTACATCACATTAAGTGGATGAGTCGTGGGAGGCATAACTATTTTTAGTTGATGGAGGGAAAAGAAAAACCGGCAGTCGGTTTTGGGTTCTGTCGGTTTTTTCGTCAAAGTCATGTGGATATCCGGGACTTTGATTTTACTTCGACGGCCTCTTATCCACAGCAGAGACGTCCTTCCTCTGGCTGGTGTGCACCGCCGGACACACACCAGCCTCTAAGTGAGGCGGCTTTACGAGTGCTTCATGACTAATGAGCTCAAGTTTTTTTTTTTTCGCCCACTACACACCCAGTTAGCTTTATCAAGGCTAATAGGGTATCAGAGGCAATGGGAATATCAATATGATATTTAATCTGCTGCATTTGATTTGCCACACTTCATTAATCCACCCCAGGAGATAAGTTGGTTTTTTTTAATGTTACAAACAGGGCCTCTGGAACAAAATAAAAACCCCACAGGTCTTGTGTCTCATGGAGGCTCTAAAACACCATTAGTTACAGGCATTGAGTCAGATACCCCCAGCAGTGGTGGTTGGACGCCACTGCGCCACCAGGACACGAGCCTGTGATGAAATTGAACTGGTAAATGGATTGCATTTATACAGCGCTTTTATCCAAAGTGCTTTTGCCTCACATTCACCCATTCATACACCGACGGCGGTGCCAACCATGCAAGGTAACAACCAACACGTCAGGAGCAGGTAGGGTTAGGTGGCGTCTTGCTCAGGGACACCTCCACACTTAGCTAGGAGGAGGGGAGGAGCCCGGGGATCGAACCAGCAGACCTTCCTGTTGCCAGACAACCGCTCTTATTACCTCCTGAGCTGCAGCCTCCCTTTTGAATTGTTTTCTACATACGATCACACATTGATCAGCGCGCCAGAAGAGTGTTATACTGTGTGTCACACGAACAACAGCGCGTATTCCCTGTGAAAACATTGGCTTCCGAGAGGCATTCTGTTGGACTGGATGCGGCCGCACGACACGCAATCACGCGATGCTTGTGTGCTGTTTGCGGTGGATGTGCGCTCAGGCTTCCTCGTAATGCGACAACCGGAGCCTTCCGAGGACCAGATGGCGCGCGATTAGCCCTGGCGAACATTGTCTGCGCCGTCGATGGGTAAATAGTGAATGTCAATCTGAACGAGGCACTTTTTATGAGATAAAGTGGAGGAAGTAGCTGCCTCAAATGTAGGCACAATATTAGCTCCCTCCGAGACCAAATGAAATATATCTGGTCTTCCGCGCGCGCGCTAACGCCGCGTCCCAGATGCCGATAATTGGCAACGCGGTGACAGTGACTGGTTTCTCTCGGCGGAAAAGCCTAAACCACCATTTGATAATTACATGAATTATCCAACATTTCAAATAACTTAGACAAAACTGCAACTGTAATCTTTGTAATGCGGTGCCAGAAATCCGCCGGCAGCCAGAACCAATGCGCGCCCCGGCCTGCTACTCCAAAGTCGTGAGCGCCCCGCTACAAGCCAATGCCCACACCGCTCCACGTTGAGTGGCGTGCCGGAACTTAAAGACGTCAACGGAATGTTTATTCTTCTGCCTCGATTGTCACCCCTGGGATTCTCCCCAAGACGCTGGTTAAATAATTAATAGGATCTGTGAATTAATTATATTTCATTCTTCCATTCTTTCAAGAGCGTCAAGCCAGGATTACATCAGTTTCTTGTAAAATAAAAATATTTCATTTTAACTATGTCAGGACCTGGCGTTGGCAGAGACGTTTCGACTGCCAAGCATGATTTGCGGTTCCATTTCAATCTGCTAGCAGTCTGTGCTTTTAAATGAGAGAATATCACACCATTCTGCGTCCAACAACAGAGTGTGTGCCAATTGGTAATGCACCAGCATGAGGCTTCTGGTGCAGTCTTTAAAGCAGGCTTCATCTCGAACACCTACGAGATAAACGTTGATTTCCGGCAGTTAAGAATCCAAATACAAGAGCTCAGAATTATTGGAACAGCTCTCAATGCTGACTGCATGAAGACGACAAGAGAATAGAAGTGAGAATTAAAGGATAACATCAGTATAACAATAACTCACGATACAATAGTATCAGAATACAGCCATTCTGCGATACTCAATATATTTCAAGACATATCACTGACAATACATCAGAGGAGAAGGCAAAATACCCCTAAATAGGCAAAAAGCAGGAATTTTGAGTAATAATAACTTTCAACATTGCTTTCCCCCGTTGTCCACCATGTTTTAATAAAAATATCAATATTTATTGTTATTTTATAAGGCGTATACACTTTACATTATTATTCTATTGTCTTTATTCTGGTGTTGTTATTTTTGAGCAACCTTTGGCACAATAATTTCCTTCAGGATGAGGAAAGTTCTATCTTATCTTATCTTATGTGTCTTTCACTTGTGAACAACATGGCAGGATTCAACCAATCACCGCCGGCACCGCCGTCTCAGTCCACAGTAAAGTCTGTCCCTCACGGGACACATGTTGAGACAACGTCTCCCACACCCCACCCTCCGCCGTCTCCTCCCACCGCCTTATCTGCAGCCGATTTAGGTCTCCTGCGTTTGGGCAGGGCTGATTGGCCATTAATCCCGGTCGCTTATAAACGAGCTTCTAAATATACACAGCGCTTAATTAAAGTTGGGCATCCATTATTGAAGCCAATCTCAGTTTTATGGGAGGAGACAGTAATTAGTCCCTCTTCACCTTAACACTCATCTCTGTTGCCAGGCGTATAAATACCAAACTCTGCTGGCGCGTTGCAATGGGACGCTAATGCCTTGCAAAAGGTGAGCAGAAGAGATAATGAGTTAAGGTTGCCAACACCGGCGGTGCGTACACAAGCGATGGCTGGTTGCGGACGAGAAGAGAAGGAAGCTTTTCAAGGTCACGTCCGAGTCTGGAGATACAAATGGCCGCCCCTCGCGATCTTTGTAATGTCTGACAGAAATCACTTTGGGTAATAACCAATGATCACCCCCGTTTTTGTCATTAGGAAAAGAGGTATTGATTTTTGCATTTGTCAAACGCGTGGAATTATGACCTGCGTATGCACTGGGTGCGAGCGAACACACTTCTGTCCTGAAGGGAGAAATGACGGCTTTATGCGAGTGGCAATAGTTCACATACATTGTCAGCCTCGGAGTACTGAACTTCCTCGAAGGCTCCGGACAATGGACAGTTTGGTGGCGGGAAAAATGCTGAAATGCACTCCACCCCTTTGATATTTCACACAACGGGTTCCGCGTGGACCAGTCGATCGGCGATTAGAAGGTGCACAAAACGCCATTAATCCGCCGCGACTTGGCACGGGTGTCATCGCCGAAGATGTAGGGAGCCCGAGGGTTCCGTGATAACCATTTCGGAACAGAGCTTTTAATTGATTTAATCATTTGTTCAGGTGAACTGGTGCCATCGCCGGGCTCCTCCAAGGTCACCTGCGTCCGCTGACCGACTAGCGGTGCGGTCGGAGGGAAATCGCCCAGGAACCGGAGAGTGGAAGCTAGCGGCCGTGTCAACAGTGCTTCGTTAATTTATTTGATGTATTTACAGTATCTGTGTCCACACCGAATGCAATAACATCTTAATCATTTTTGGAAAAAAAATGTTTTATGTCAGGGCCCCATTTTGACTACATAAACCTTTGACTGCATAATCCGTTTTCACATTATTACAATTACGGTTAAGTTATTACTTTCGTACCCTTCCTATTGAGTCGGGAAGTGTTCAGAATTTGTATTCTGTTAGCGAAAAAAAAAAAAGGTTAATTACATTCACCTTCATTAATGATGGCAAATATATGTCTGGAGAACAGGTGGCGACGTGTCAGTCTTACAAGAACCTTACAAGACTACAGCCAGACTTGCTGCAGCATTCCGACAGCCTTCAGAACATCTCCTCTGAGATCTCCTCTGAAGAGCCAATCAACGTCAGTGTGGACGTCGAAAACCTTCATCACCATATAGAAATGAATAAGAATGAGCATGTTGTACAGCGTAGCTCGTATGCTGGTCTATATTTGTGTTGGTGGGCTCAACCAGTGTCTTGCAAATATGCCAACATCATTAAGATATTTGCTCTTTGGAACAAAAAAGAAAAAGGTGACGTCGGAAAAAAAAAAGGTTAACAATAATGCAGTACAGCGACGATAATATAATATACAATGACAAGTTCAACCTTTAAAATGTGAGGTCTGCGTCAACACTTTAGTCCTTTAAACCAGGGCTCTGGTTTAAAGGACATTTATGTTTGCCCAGGCTTTTAATTAAATATGTACATCTCCATCTTCGATTTTTTTTTTTATTTTGCATTTTACACGGTACTTTACATTTCTCAGTTTTCCTGCTTTCCTTTGTCAACCACGATGGATGGCCTCGTGTTTTAATGGCGCTGTATAAATAAACTTGCCTGGCCTGAAGAAAAATGGCATGTTCAGAAAAGTGAAACTCACCCACTCAACAGACCATCAAATAAAAAAATAGCTGATGTGTAAAATGTCAATAAAGATGGAGAGTGTTTGTGGATACATTATCGGGTTATTTTCCAGGTACATTTTTCTGTTCTCTTGAAGATATGAAACATGTGCAGATCAAAACACAAACGGTACCAACTCAGGTGATTCTCAGGTGGTCCTATGAGCCGGGCCACAAGGTAATGCGAGACTGAGTTCCCGGTAAACACGAGGTCTTCATCCGGACACATCAGAGATATGTTAATTCACTTTGATTGTCGAGGTTATGGGCTGATGATTATTCAAGCCATATCGTGGATCTAATGAAATTCACCATAATGGTAAGAGAGGAAAAAATGGAGGGAAAAAAAATGCAGCACAACTGTTCACCCTACCTCTGGGGTTAATCAAATCAACATACACTTATGCAGACCGAGATGGAGATGAAAGCAAAGATGTCTCCAACTTTCCCCAGCGAAGGACAGCCACTAAGGTGTGAAAAGTTCAGAGCACGGCCTTCAGAAAGCGACGAGATTGACTTCCATGGCAGGGGATTCATTAAAATGATAATTCTTATTTATGAAGCCCTTTAAAACATTTAAATATTCTCCCTATACCCGAATCCTATTAATTAACTTTTGTTCTCTAATTTTTCTTTTCTATCTGCTCCTGCACCCCTGTCTTCCCAGTGAACTAGGCCCACTAATAGGTTATGAATAATTCTGTTTCAGCTTAGACGGCAATTAGCCCCAACCCCCGCGGCTATTCTTCTTCTTCTTCGGCGTGCGTGTGGCGGCGGGCCGAGGCTGGGGTCCTCCGACTCCCGCCTGGCTCTGTGATACCGCCACATCCAAGGCAACAGCAAAACAAAGACCGCGAAAGGGAACGGGGTTAAACCCTGAATGGGAAAATCCGTTTCCCATTGATAACTCCCCATTGACATCAAAAGCACTGTGTCTGTAATTAGCGGTTGTAAATAATTTTGTGAGTAATTATGTCATAGAATAGAAGGGGAATAAAAGTACCCTGCCATTAAAACCTGCTAATTTCACAATGACCTCATTGTGGAAATGTGTGAAACAGGTTGTTTTTTTTAAACAGCAGTTGGTTATTTTTCCGACACATGGATGGATTGGTAATGGATTAATAATGTAATCCATCTCTGGTTTCACTTAGAAATTCTGGCTAGCGCTAATTACCCATTGAAGCACGCAGAGAATAGTCTTTGCGGGCTGCCGCTGCTGAAGTCAGAAAGCTAAGGGGCTGTCTAACACCAATAATTACAGTACAAATGGAGCAATTCAAGGCACAAAACAGACTGGTTAGCAAGTCAAATATCATCGTCGCTCAGCAAATAATAAGCAAGAGTCGTTATAGTGTAGTCAACTCTACTTGCACTGCCCTTTATCACAATCACAGTCTTTAATGTGCCAACATCGCCAAGCAATTACAATTTAGCTAGGCTCGGCAAGGGAATATACATCCTTACAACGAGAGGGTAGAGACTGAATGAGGGGGTGTGAGAGAGCCATCCAGTCAGAAAAGAACCACTCAATGAACTGCACTGAGCAAAGAACAAGCACGACCAAAATGGAGAAAACCCCAAAAATGGAGAAAACATCGCATGGTAAATGGATTGCATTTAGGCGATATAGCACTTTTATCCAAAGCGCTTTACACGATTACCTCACATTCACCCATTCATACACCGACGGCGGAGTATGAACACGTCAGGAGCAGTTAGGGTTCGGTGGTGTCTTGCTCAGGGACACCTCGACAGCCCGGGGATCGAACCAGCAACCTTCCCGTTGCCAGACAACTTACCTCCTGAGCTACTGCCGCCATACAGTATGCTGTTGAGACCCTTGTGTGGTAAAATAACGCGGGCTAACGTACGGAACCGGCGGCTAGCGGAAACTACCGTGTTGAGACAGACAAAGACGAACAGAGACAATAGAAGGACCTCTCATTGTTGACATTTGTTGAATTGACACCAATCTACTGGGCTGTCTGTCAAGTCAAGTTCACGGCTCGCGTCTGTGTGCTCCCAGCATTTGGGTGATATCCACTTGTTATTCCTAAATGTTTTTCGACACGAGCGCTCCTACATGTGGGAGAATGCGCTGACAGATAGACGTTGTCAAACTCACAGCGAGCCGACGCCTAAACATCTTAGCGGGGGGAAAGCTATGGCCAAGGTCTAGCGAACACAACGAGCCGCTGTAGCAGCGCCGAACGCACAGCCGGCGAGTGGAAGTGTATTCCGTTACAGTGCGGCTCCGACCGACATAAGGAGAGGAGAGGGAGAACAGAGCAAAAAAAAAAAAAAACACACATACGACATCCGCAAACATCTGCGGGATGTGCCACCGTCGCGGAAAACATGCAAGGAAGGAGGAATCGCCCGGTGAGCAGGACAGCTGGGAAGACGGAAAGCTCACAACTGGAACTCCCAAGTGGGCACCGCAGGCGAGCCGAGCGCTCGGTGCTGTAGTTCGGGAATTATGTGCGCAGCATGGGCGAGCTAGCATAGTGCTGCGTACTGTAGTATGGGATTTATGTAAAAGCCATGGCTTAGCGTATAGGACTCTATACCAGTTGTGTCAAACTCACTTGAGGTTGAGGGCCAATGCGGCTCAGCGGGGAGCTGGATTCACAAAACACCAGGAAAATGCATATGAAAGTCTTTCAACTTGTGCCGTTTAGTAGTTAATTGTAGGAACTACAACACTTTTTCCGGGATTATGGATCTCGTGAAAAAAAATCAATAAAAAGAAAAAAATCTATCCATTTTAGCAAATCACCTCCCGGGCCGGATTGGATCAGCTCACGGGCCGCATGGGGCCCCCGGGCCACATGTTGGACACCCCTGCTCTATATACGGTAGGATGAAAGTAATAGGCTAGCATCGAGTGATGTGACGGCTATTGGCTAGCGTAGCACCTTGGGGGATATGTGAGCGTGTTGTGCGTTAGCGTAGCACTGTTTAAGGTGGGTCAGCATAGCACGACGGGAATGACG
>PIJE02001183.1:82823-85323 GCA_002895965.2 Coryphaenoides rupestris | reverse complement strand
AACTCTGCAGTAAAATAATCAGCATCGTCATGCCACTTCCTCTTTTTTCACCGGGAAATAAAACTCATTGAGTATGGCACCGGGACTGTGCAGAATACACGAGATTCTTTGAGTTTTTGGACGTCGTAGACACAAGCCCAAAATGATTTCCGTCCGACTCTCTCTGCAGAAGAGACAATCGCTGCTGCTGCTGCTGCTGCTGCTGCTGCTGCTGCTGTGCTGCTGTGCACGGCTCTCCAAACAAGCTCGCCTCCATATTTTATTCCTTTTGCTTGTTGTTTGTTGGGGGTTTTTTTCACTTGGACCGCAAAGCTTCTTGTAAACATCCATTGTGGAAGTGTCCTTACTCGCGTGTTATCGTGACTTAAAACGTCGTTTGGAGCAGAGGCAAACTCTTTGGAAATTCCTCCTTGTGAAACATTGTGTAACGTGTGAAACGGCGACGACTTCAAGACCCCCCGATATACAAAACAGATATGTAAGAGATGATTCTTCTCTAGAACAGCCGATAGTGTTTTCTTGTTTATCTTTATTATGTATATTGTGCTACTCTCAATAAATATACGTACATATATATCTATTTTTCTCTTCTCGTTATGTTTTGCCTACTTCCTACGTACAGTCGAGTTTCACTGTAGGCCTACTGTGCAGAACAGCGATCAAGTCGACTTTGGAAAGTCATATCTGGGGCGGGGCGGGGTGGGGTGGGGGGAGGGGCGTCAATGGGTTTGATTGACACTTGATTGGCAAGAAGTAAGCCCGTAAGATGCTTTGCGTACGATCTAAAACGGGTACAATGCCACCGCAACACAAGCTTTCCATTTCCCTCGCACACACGCGACGCCAAGCCCAGGCTCAATCCTCCCAGGTGGGGCTTTGTAGTGGGGGACTCCCCCACCCACCGCCACCACCACCACCACTGCCATCTCCAACTTTCTACCACCTTTCTCCTTTCAGTCAATGAAGGAACTTATGCAAAGAACTGGGGGGGGGAGAAGCTAACACACACACACACACACACACACACACACACACACACACACACACACACACACACACACACACACACACACACACACACACACACACACACACACACACACACACACACACACACACACACACACACACACACACACAATAAGACACAGCTGGGCACTCGCAACTAATCCATTAGCCCCTGAGGCGAACTCAACTAGCTCAGCGTCCGTCTGAAACGGTGCTTTGACTTCGATCTCCTCTCCGTGGCGGCGGACGTGAAGTGTGTTAAAGGCTCTGCCCACCAGCGGGCTAGCTATAGGCCTCGCTGCCGCGAGTCGAGTACAAAGTGTGTTCCGGAGGAGAGGATACATCGGATGGTTTAAAAGACCAGAGATTCGTAATCGCGTATAAATCCTCCCGGAACGAGCCGCGGAGCAAATAATGCGGATAATACGAGGGGGAATCCTCGCGTGTTTATGGAGGGATTGCTGTTTGTTCTCCGGGCTGGCTGTGTAGATTAGTGTATAAAGTGCTGATGCGGAGCATTTCTGTGGGCCTCCTCGACACAAAGATGTGGTGCTGTTGTGTGGCAGCCCTGAATTAGTGGATTTGTGTGGTTGTTAATTCAGAAACATTCAGGAATAAAACAGGAGAGGATGAGGACAGGTGGGAATTACAAGTGCAAAGCTCGGAAGCATCGTTAGAACAATTTTCCTCTCTTCAGAATAAGAAATTTTTTTTACAAGCCTTGTATTGTAATCCCAAATCTAGATGTAATATCGGTTTCATAAACCGATATTACATGACCAGATAATACACTTCTTTGAGGGGGTCTTTTACAAGCCAGCCCAAGTTTAGTTCCACCCACTTCTTACTTTGAAATAACTGCTGCACTTGCTGCATCAATTGCAAGCAGTTTCTCTTGAAACATAAAAAAAGAAACGCCATGAAAGAAAGTTGCGTGTGGTAGACGGGCACTTCGTGAAATTCACTCCCTTAAATATTTAGGATGGATTGAAAGGGAATTATTAATCTGTCTGGGACAAAGCGTGACTTTATTTCGGGATGTGGGGCGGTCCCACTTTTTTGTTTTCCGATCCGATAGCGAAACTGGAATCTTAATTATTTGCCCGATATCCGACAAATCGGATATCCCAATGTTTGTCTTCTTTTGTTAAAAAAGCACTTTTTGTTAAAGTGCATACATTGTGCTCGGGTTGCCTGATTGGCTCTTGGCCCTGCGTGGCCCTGCCTTAACACACCCCACACATTATGACGCGCTGTACGTCAGAAAGTCTACATACGGCTTATAGTTGGCAAAGACGGATGATCGTACGCCAACACACAGCGCTGAAACGATACGCATCCACTGACTCACAGAGCATTGTCCCTCATTACACCACATCCCATAATGACACTAGCCAGACAACGCAATCTTACTCCATTGCGGTTATTGTTTATTAGATTAGATTACAGAAGATTCAAGTAAATTGTGTAGTACACCAAGTACACAGCCGAA
>PIJE02001183.1:56909-79120 GCA_002895965.2 Coryphaenoides rupestris | reverse complement strand
GGGGCTGTTCGCTGGAGGGTGATGTCGGCCTCGAATAACACACACACACTGACACACACACACCACACACACACATGTACCACACACATGTACCACACACACGTACCACACACATGTACCACACACGTACAACACACACGTACCACACACACCTACAACACACACGTACCACACACATGTACCACACACATGTACCACACACACATGTACCACACACATGTACCACACACATGTACCACACACATGTACCACACACATGTACCACACACATGTACCACACACATGACACAGTACACAGTTAGTATGTCTCCGGTGCAAAAGGTTGTACCGATTTATGCCGGTGGGCGATGAATCAATATCGATACGAATCGCGATACGAATGCGATCCGATCCAATCCACGGCCAATCTCTCAATAGCGGTGGGTTTTTTTCGTTTGCTGTACTTCAACGATTGTAATCGGTGCAAATGTTTCTGTTGAATATCCGGCATCGCCATAAGGAGCCATAAATAACCGTTCTTGGCAGTTGAAGGGTAGTTTATTCTGAGGCCTCTCTAATGCTCACAGATTGATTGACGTCTATCGTAATAAGAATATCGTGAGCTATCGTGAGCTACCTTTATTAACAATAGTCAATAAAGCTAAACATAATGGAATGATTTAATCTCAGATTTTCAGCTGTTTGGCAAATATTCTCATGTAAAAATAGAGAAGCAGGCAATATAGTGCAATATAATGATAAACATGCTCGTTTGGCAGGCGTTAACCTTTTGCCGGCTTTCAAAAAAATAACTGTCGAGAAGGAACATTATTGGAATAAAATATATAATATTTTTCATGAACATAAAGGGTGAATAACCAGAAAGGGGAAAAAAGTCCACTTTCATTTCACGGTGTCTTTGAGCACATTTGCTCTGGGGGCTGGCCGGGCCGGTGAGGACTCCTCAATAGGACGGAACACCATTGACACGGAATTCACCGGAACACACGTTTACGGTAGACCTGGCCCGGGAAGCCTCTGGCAGCTTTCAGACAGACGTGGGATTATTGTGGCCATCTGGTGCTCTTTAAATGTCGCTGTAGATACACCGCGGAGATGTGGCCGCGCTCCGGCCTTCACAGGGAACGGGGGAAAAAAAGGTCAAACTACTAAAAAGCAAAGCCGAAGGTTTTGAAATGGAGGCTTCGCTTCCCCTTCCCCAGCTATAGCACCTGCTACGCCTGCTCACGCTGCACCTCCTCCGTCTGCTCATGCTCCGCCTCCTCTGCCTGCTCACGCTCCACCTCCTCCGCCTGCTCAAGCGCCGCCTGCTCATGCTCCGCCTACTCCGCCTGCTCGCTCGCCTCCGTGTCATCGCTGCCGTACTTGTGCTAATGGATGAATTCCAGCGAGGAGAGGAGGAACCTCTGCTTTCTGACAGCGCTGGTGCACATACATCACATTAAGAGGCTCTGACCGCGGGCCTCGCTGCATGTTGATGGAGGGAGCGACAGAGAGAGAGATGGAGAGAGAGAGAGAGACAGAGAGAGAGACAGAGAGAGAGAGTGACGACCCTCTGAATGATGACATGTCACCCGCACGCGTCGCAATATACATTAAAGATTACATAAGGTACGGTACGAGGCGCGGCGCGGTTTGTTTTAACGGCCGCCGTGACATTTGGTTAAGAGATATTGAAAGAGGGGGAGAAAAAAAGAAAAAAAAGACGGAATTCAATGTGAGTAAAATAAAAATGTGCATTGCAAATACAGTAGGTTTAAACATTTCTCGTTGTATATCTCACCTTATGGGTCATTGTTTGTGATCAAATGACTAGGATGCTGTTTGGAATCATAATGTAAAAATAAGAATATTTTCTAAGGATGTATGATGTAAATACTCAGTGTTTAGTTTAGTAAGTTATTATTATTTTAACCAATGGAAGTCCATGAACTAGCAATATATATTTTTGTTTTTACTCTGTTTAATGTTTAGTGTTCAATGTTAGGCACCAATTTCACAAAAGCACAATCCTTCATTGTAAAAATGAAGGATGAAGGCAACAAAGCTGTTTCTGATTCTGATGCCCTTTGGAAAGACCAAAAGCAGACGGATCAGTATTTGTGTAGAGATCGCTTCTCTAGCGCAGGATGTCCCGACCTTTGACTTCAGGCGCGCCAAGAAATTTGTCACAAAGGACCTTGGAGGTGAAACGGTGAAAAGTAGATAAACACACAAGCAGTGGCTGAGCCACTGCTCAGCCACTTTAAACACGGTGACTGCTGCAGGAAGACTGTGGAACGCAGGGGAACCGCGGAGAGAACAAGTCAGCAAAACCTTCCTTACATTCCCAGGGTTCCCAGGTTGGAAAATGTGGAACGCATGCGATGAAATGAACAAAGCCATAAAGCCATCATAAACAAGCCTTCGGGGTGGCAGTAGCTCAGGAGGTAAGGGCGGTTGTCTGCCAACAGGAAGGTTGCTGGTTCGATCCCCCGGCTCCTCCCGCTAAGTGTGGAGGTGTCCCTGAGCAAGACACCACCTAACCCTAACTGCTCCTGACGTGTTGGTTGTTACCTTGCGTGGTTGACACCGCCGTCGGTGTACAGGCAACTGTAAAACGCTTTGGATAAAAGCGCGATAGAAAATGCAATCCATTTACCTTTCATTCGCCATTCAAATAGCCAATTGTTGAATAATATTGAAGTTACACGTCGCTGAATGGCACACAGACCGAGCTCCTCCTACCTCAGGGTCTCTGGCTGCTCTCCTGGCAACACCCATTGTTTCCTGCCACTGTTCAAATGATGGTTCTCGTCTTCATGTTGGAGTATGTTTGTTTGTTTGTTTGTTTGCATGCATAGCTGACTGCAAGCGTGTTGAAGAGAAGGGAGTGCGGGGGGACAACAACAGCAACAACAACATCGCTGCAGAGGAATACGAAAAAAACAACAAAATATTTTGGTTTATGAATATGCTCCCTCGTCCTACTCGGGGACACAAACTTTCCCCACTTTCTTGAAAGATTTGGGAACATTTATTAATTCACCGCGCCATCAGCTGAGTGTGCTTCGGTGCTCCAAAGTTTTTGGACTGTATAAAATAGTACTATGCCATATTTATATATATATATATATACAGTATATTATATATATATATTTCCCAATGCCTTCGAGAGATGGAAATCGAGAAGTGAAGAAAAATCACCCTTGCTGAACACCGAGCATAGCGTAGCGTAGCGCAGCGTCGATCGCAGGGAGCCAACCAATCAGGATGGAGACGAGGTTAGCGTCGAAGCCGCCCACGTGTCAAACAAACAACAAGGACAACAAGGGTTTGTTTGTTTGCTTGTTTTTGTTGTACGTACACAAAGTCGCCGGTCAAACCCGAAAGCCCGGTGAGTCGGCAGCCGCCCATATGAAACCGCAACTATCCGCCCTGCTAACGTAGCTCGATGTTAGCTGCGGCATGGAGGCTATAGGAGACAGAAGCGGCCTGACCCGCACGCTAGTCTTGTCTAGTTAGCGCGCGCGACGCACAGCGGAGCAGCTATAGGCTCTCCGTTGACGAAAGAGTTATGAAAAGCCTCATAAAACCCTCGGTGTTATATGAACGCCCCCGCCGGCCGACTCATCCACTGCGTACTGAGTTAAAAGAACATTTCGTTTTTTCCGCTCATTTGTTTCATTTCACCGCTCGTCTTATTCAACGGTCGGCATGACGGCGCTGGCTCTCTGGTGTGCGTGCGTCCGTCCCTGGACCACGGAGGAAGAAGAAGACCCAGGATGGATGGACCATGGTGGAGGCGTGGTCTGCAGCGGGGGGCGGGAGAGGAGGGGGGGGTGGAGGCGTGGTCTGCAGCCGGGGGGCGGGAGAGGAGGATGAGGAGGGGGGAGGCGTGGGGTCTAATAGAGGTCACATCCGGAACGCCCCGCCCTCTCCCTCTCTCTCTTTATCAGTTCCTCTTTAACGAATCCACCTCTTAATTGGGAGCGACCTGGATTCCCACGTGTAATAGATAGCACGGAGGGGGAGTGTTTATCTCCCCCCCCAGAAAGAGGGAGAGAGAGAGACAAAGAGAGGAGAGAACGAGAGAGAGACAAAGAGAGAGAGAGAGTGGGAGACAGAGACAGAGAGAAAGATAGAGAGAGAGAAAGAGAGGAGGAGAGAGATTCACAGAGAAAGAGAGAGAGAGAGAGAGAGAGTTAAGAGAAAGGAAGGCGAGGTAGATGGACAGAGAGAGAGAGAGAGAGAGAGTTGAGAAAAAGGAAAAAGAGAGAGAAAGAGAGTTAAGAGAAAGGAAAGAGGGAGACAGAGAGAGACAGAGAGAGACAGAGAGGGAGAGGAGGTAACCACAGGGAGGCGAGGAGGAAATGAACGCTCTTTGATTGTAGAAGAAGACGCTCGGCTGGGGGAGGCGGGAAAAGCTTTGCTCCCACTGCTGTGTTGAATCCAGGCCACGCGCCGCAGACGGCATCTGGAGGTACGGGGAGAAAACGCTACGTGCAGCGTCGACAGTGCACTCACAGCAACGCCTCCTCCTCCTCCTCCTCCTCCTCTTCTTCCACCTCCTCCTCTTCCTCCTCTTCTTAAACAGAGGAGAGAGAGGCGAGAGAGAGCGAGGCACGTGAGTATAGAGGAGCGAGCGAGGGAGGGAGTGGTTCAAGTGTTTGACTCCGAGCCTCGTGAAAAGGTTGTGGATTCAGATCCCCCGTGTCCACGGCACACCAGTGTCCACATGGTGCGACCAAGATGGCCGCCTGCTTGCTCCTCCCTCCTCCTCCTCTTCCTCCTCGATCACATGCATGTTAGAAGTCTACTACTGTACTGCACGTCCCTGTTGGACCGGAAAGCAACTTCAGCTAAATGAAAAGCATTAAGGAGAGGAGGAGGCGATGCCAGGTGCCGAGAGGAAGAGGAAGAGGAAGGGGAGGGGGGAGAGGATTCTGTGAGAGGTGCTCCTACTCCTCCTCCTCCTCCTCCTCCTCCTCCTCCTCCTCCTCCTCCTCCACCAGACGACCTGTTGTCCCACCTGGTGCAAGCAGAGCAGCTGTGGCCTCTCCCACTAATGATGCTGCCGCCACCACCACCAGTAGCACCACCACCACCACCACTAGCACCACCACCACCAGCAGCACAGCCAGCAGCACCACCACCAGCACCACCACCAATAGCACCACCACCAGCAGCACCACCGCCAGAACCCCATCATCATCATCATTGGGGTCAGATTACAGGAGAGTCTCGGGGGTTAACGAGAGCCAGCCTACCGTCTGGGGTCTGGAGCTATTTATAGTCTGCTGCAGCAGCAGCTGGAGTCAGCGCCACTGGAAGGCTTAGCTTAGCACTTTGCACCGACGATGACGACGACGGCTGAAGAGAAGCCAACCTGGATAATGCTTTAAACACAGCAGGGTGGGGGATGCCTCTTCATCTCAAGGGCTTATCTGTCACACACACACACACACACACACACACACACACACACACACACACACACACACACACACACACACACACACACACACACACACACACACACACACACACACACACACACACCGTTACATAATTGTACTCTCTGCTACTGCCACCGCTAGGCCTAATTCGTTTTGGACGAACGTTTCTGCTCATTAATAACGAGCGAAATAAACGACTCCATAGGTAATAGTTCTGCATAGTTCATCATCACATATTCTTCATAAATCTGCATCTCTCGGCTTAATTCATCTCTCTAACCGACCGATGCATTGCCTCGGTAACCCTGAGGTCAACAGAGATGGAGACATAAATCGCTCCATATTATCACAATCATAAGGTAAAGCAGAGGTAAACGGTAAATGGATCACATTTATATATCGCGCTTTTATCCAAAGCGATTTACAGTATTGCCTCACATTCACCCATTCATACACCGACGGCGGTGCCAACCATGCAAGGTAACAACCAACATGTCAGGAGCAGGTAGGCTTAGGTGGTGTCTTGCTCAGGGACACCTCCACACTTAGCGAGGAGGCGGAGCCCGGGGTTCAAACCAGCAACCTTCCGGCTGCCAGACACCCGCTCTGACAACCTCCTGAGCTGCTGCCGCCCCCCATAGGTAACCGTCTGACTGAGGTCGCCACACCCCCCCCTAACCGTACTGTAATGAAGTGCAAGGGATCCATCCACTGCCATGCGAAAGGAGCATATAAATTAAGGCAAGTCCCCGATTAGATCTCCCACATGGAAATGGAAACACTCAACTTAGAGCACTGGAGAGAGAGAGAAGAGAGGCCTACACAGAGAGAGAGAAATCATACCATCGCCAGGGAGCTGCTTGTCTGCACTCTCTCTCTGTCTCTGTGTGTCTCTCCGTGTCTCTCGCCCTCCCTCCTAGCCAGGGATAATGTCTCTGATATTATTATGTCACATCCCATTATTCTCTCAGCCAAGTTGGTTTGTGACGGAAAAACGTGGGTGGGGTCGGGGTGGTGGGAAGGTTGGGGGTGGAGGTGGAGGGTCATGTAATCGAAGTAACGGGACAAGAGAAAAATGGCAGACAATGAGGACGAAAGGTGAATCAATCGTGATGATGATGTGAAAAGCTTGATTGGTTGATAGGATGAACTCCCTTTGCAAACAGGCACTGAAAGAGAATTCTCGTTAAATAAAAACCAGACCGCGGTCGGCGGGCCTGCCTGATTGTGCAACGCGCTATTTTTTAAACTTAATACCACGGAGGGAGCAAGTCTGGCAAACGGATTTAGGAATTTTCGGGTATTAAAATAATTCACGGTAACTGCGGCGGTGACCTGCGATTATTATTAGTTCATTCATATTTATATAGTATTCATGAATCATAAAAAAAACACTGACGGTAAATGTGCACCTCATAGCCTGAATAAGCAAGCTATTTTAACTTCATACCATCGCCACCATAAAGACGTCAAGACAATGTGCAGATTAGCAATATAATATAATATAGATTAAACTAATCTGTCAGCGACTGTGGCATCGCAGCATGAGCGCAAACAAGCCATTTAGGCGGGACAGAGCGCGGCGCGGCGCTGAGCATTAGCATACGTGCTATTAGCCCCGCGCTGGCCGGGATAGAGAGCGCTGGGCTGAGAGGACCGAGGGTCTGGGCTCGCTCACGACGAGACGCCGGAAGACACTGATGAGGATTTTATAGACGGAAACATAAAGACCAACACCGCCATAAAGAAGAGACCGAAGAGGCAAAAATGTGGGTAAATACGATGCAGCAAGCGAGACAGAATATGGAAGCAGCGCGAGAGAGAGAGAGAGACAGAGGGAGAGAGAGACAGAGCAAGAGAGAGACAGACAGAGAGAGCGAGAGAGAGAGAGACAGAGAGAGACAGACAGAGATAGAGGCTGACAGAGAGAGAGAGACAGACAGAGAGAGAGAGACAGAGAGACAGACAGACAGACAGAGAGAGAGAGACAGAGAGACAGACAGACAGACAGACAGACAGAGAGAGAGAGAGAGAGAGACAGAGAGAGAGAGAGAGAGAGAGAGAGAGAGAGAGAGTCATACAGTATATTTACTAGATGTGTCTGCTGCCAGCAGGTGGAGAACTCAGAGGAGGGGAGAGGAGGTGGTGGTGGCGGCCAGGTGTAGATAGTAGGTAGAACCCAGAGGGTGGTGGAGGTGGTGGTGAAGGGGAGGATGAGGAGGAGGAAGAGGAGGAGGAAGAGGAGGAGGGGTTGCCAGGCACCATACTGCCATCCCCGCCACCTTGCCTCTTAACCCCACAGAGCTCTCTGCTCCCTGATTGGCAGGAGGAACTGCGTAAAGGTAAAGGGATCCCACGCTCACCGCAGGATGCCAACAGGTGATTTGTGGCAGGTAGCTCACTCTGCACGACGGCAAGTTCGTCAGTTAGCACATCGATGACACCGCCGCTAAAGAGCTGCTGCTGCTGCTGCTGCTAGCGCCACCGCCGCCGCCGTGCTAATCGTCTTGAAGAGATGCCGAGTCAGCAGTGGCGTGAAGCCCGCGAAACAACACGTCAACAGGTAAACAACACGTCAACAGGTAAACAACGCGTCAACGGGTTTTTGTAAGAAGCGGTGATTTAAATCTCTGCTTTTGGCTCTTTGCATATTTTCTTTCACTCTTAAGACGGCGGTGAATGTAACAATGACACCGAGTGTTTAGAATCGGAACTGCAGTCTGAATTCACAACATTGGAGGCATCCTTCTCCTCCTCCTCCTCCCAACATGACAATGCTAAGTTGATCAGCTAATCTATAAGTTTGCAATGTATTTATAGTTTTCCTATCACGCTCAAGCTCATGTGGATTTATATACAACTCTGTCGACGTCCGCTAGCTGCACGGCTGTCAACGTTCACGTATATCACAGATATAAGTGTCACTCTACCGCTCAGCGCTCCAAGGTGAACTCCGGCCACGCTAAGTGCTGCTGGGTTGTCATTTCAAAACATCCCAGCGTAGCATAGCAATCGCTAACTGAGACCACGGTCGGAGCCCATGAGCAGCAAAGCCTTGAGTTGGGAAAGATGAGCCAACTTGAAGCTCTTCTGGTTTCTAATCTTTAAAATTCAAATCCAATATTTGCCCATTTATTTTGGAACAGCGATGGTCACTGAGCTTTTACGCAAGTGGACGAGGCAGGTCAGGAGATTTGCCTGCTTCCGAGCTTCCATGGCCGCAGCACACTGTGTTTGTGTGCCAGTTTGTAATATATCTGGCAACCCGGCGATATCGATATGGGCAGTGAGTCAACTCACAGACCAGAACAAAGACAAAAAACGTTTCGGCCTGGCCTGGACATTGCAAAGGAGAACGTACCGGCTGCAGCATTGTTGAGTATTTTCCCTTTTTTTTACATGTTGCACCTTTAAGAAGACAGAGAAATGGAATAAAAAATGTCAAGCCGTTTCAAAATCATCATGTCACTTAAATTGTCATTGTGACCGAGTGACATCACAAGTGGGAGGGTCCACCAGGATTCATGATGGATAGACAAGCCTCTCAGTTGGTACAGTCCACACTGTGTAGGCTGGAAGACTGACTTGTACTGCTACTGCTGCTCACGCTCCGGTCTGCCGGTAAAATAGGAGCCCTTTAAGGCTCTCTGAGCTGAGTAATTGTGGCAGTGATGGTGCGTTCACTAAAGCCACCAGACATGCCGTTCCCAGAAAAAGACCTCCTCGAGGTTCCCGTGCCAAGGTTCAAACGGTAAACGATGCCAACGATTACCTTCTGAAAGACAGCCACCACGTTTCTTGTCCCATCCCTCCTCCTCCTCCTCCTCCTCCTCCTCCTCTTCCTCTTCCTCTTCCTCCTCCTCTTCCTCCTCCTCCTCCTCCTCCTCCTCATCCATCCCTCTTCCCTCTGTCTGTTATCTGGGTCTCAAGCCCACTCAGGACACCATCACACAACACCATTTTCCCTCTCCACCCCCGTGTACCCAGAGAGTGGTGCAGGGGGCAGGCGAGGACGGACAGAAGCACAGAAGTATCCAACAGATTATCGGATTGGGATTAAAAAAAAAGAGGGAATCTGTGTTGCTGGCACGGCCATCTTGTAACCCGTCGCTCAGCAGTAGCGACGTGCACTGATCCTGCGAGGAGCGGGGCGGACCAGACCGGACCGGACCGGACCGGGCTGGACCGGGCGTCAGCTGGTTACTGGGGTATGAAAGCCGGCCAGATTTAAGAGTTATGCAAGCGTTATCTGAAGCCCATCAGAATCGAGGCTGTCCAGAGATGGCTATTATGAGCTGGCTGACACGCAGGAGTGGGGAGAGCGAGAGAGACGGATCAAACATCGGCCAGATTTAATGGAGACTGGCTTTCTTCCCCGTATGCAACTCTCTGCAGCAGTGACACAGGCTTCTCTCTGTGTGTGTGTGTGTGAACTGTTCCCAGATTTCTATTCTGAGTATATATACTGTATGTATCCGTCTATGTATTTATATCGAGATAGATATGCCCATAATTCAGAGCTCAGGTCAGCTGCAGAACCACTGCGCTGTGGCACCAGACGGAGACCATCGGCTTGCTGTTTGTCATATTGGCGTTGAGTTATTTATGTTGCAGACAGGCAGGTGAGCGGGGGAGAGAAATCGATATCGGTGCAACTATAGAACACATTGTGGTGTGTACAATCAAACGAGTCTCTCCAGGAAAGAGATGGAATGAGAGGTTAGAAGCAGTTCACCAGTCAGTCCCGAGAGTACACGTGGAGTAACACACGTGGATTTTGGACTTTTTTGGACTTCTGAGGCCACCACCAGAGACCAGACGTCGAGGTGTAAACTACACGATGGTCTCCTTTAAGGGGACGGCTGGTAGACAAATCATAAATCTCGGTATATATATATATCACCTTTACAAGCGTGTACTGCAGCGCTGTGTACGCTGGAGAGCAGCCAATAAGACGCCCCCTCCAACAGACAGCCAAGTCAGTCAATCACGGAAGATAACGTGTTTCGATGCACATGTTTAAATGTCATAACAATACAATCATCATAAACTTTATTCATAGGGCACTTTTCTGAACAATGTTACAGAACACTTCTCCGTTGTATGTGATGATGCGCAAAGCTGCAGCAAAGCCCGAGTTGTGGATCAGGATTTCGGTGTCATTTGATTCCCGTAGCTCTCACTGATATTTATCCACCGTTCGCCACGAGACGTCTCAGGAGAATTTCAGCCGCCGTTTCAGCCGTAACTGCGGCGGGGGTGGGCTGGGAGATAGGTAATTGATTTCTAGTAGATCACCTGCTGGAGGATCAGGAACATACATTTGTGAGTTGAGTGTCAAGCGGTCTTCTTATCTTCTATTCTTCTTCAGAGAGAGAATGACTATCACCTGAGCAAAACAACGTGGGACTCTCCGGTACAATTTGAAGGTGACTCATAGTCTATCCTCCTCCTTAAGGCCTGCGTGTTTCTGGGGCTTTTTAACCGGTTGTACCTACCAGGATCGCCCATGTTCCGCAGCGTCCGGCGGGAAAGTGTTTGGTGGGAGCCGCCTTTTGAAAGTAGGTATGCTGCACTCCGTGCATAGAGAGCTCGTCGAAAGACGAGCGACTGCGAGATTTAGACAATATATTATCATATTAATCGCCGGTTATATCGTTAATTAGCCGCCGCGCCGCACACTGTGCTGTGTTTGGTGTTGTTGTGATGATCCGCGCGTCCGTACTTCAGCAAATAATTGGCGGCGGTTGTGTGCGGCGCGCGCGCCATCCTCGATCAATGACATCCGCCTGTAAATGTGTGCTATGAGAGAGCCGGATGCGGTAGCAATTCACTAATGACAGTGTTCTCGGTGCCAAACTGTTAACAAACTAAACTACACCCTCATCCCCACCACCCCCCGGTTGCTCAGTACCGTGCCGCCGAGGAACGCGGGTGACATTTGGCACTTAAACGTGCAAAAATCCACAAAATCATTAAAGGGCCTCTGATGAATGTGACATATTTGGCCCAATCACGTCACCCTCTTTTTTTTTGTCATATCCCCATTGTGCTTCTCTTGACTGAGCGGCTATTTTGGCGGTCGGTGTTGCTAGCGCCATAAATAATTAGCATGCAATTTAAAGAAGCCGCCTTTTTAATAAGCGCGGTCCGTGTGGTCCCCTCGGCCCCCGACACACGGTGCAGGGTTCTGGGCTCCGAGTCAGGTGGAGCGCGGCTCAACCAACCCCCCCGGAAATTAGATCTTGGCTCTCCAGCCTTAAAGACGCAGAATGGCAAAGCTATAAGGTTTTAATTTTAATTTGGGGAATTGGGGTCGTCAGAAAAAAATGCCAACCCCTGTTATGAAAAGATAAGTATCTGGGAATACGGTTAATCAACCGCGAGTCACTCGAGGGATTTCAGCTAAACATTGAAAAAAAAAGAAAGGTCTCCAGGATACGAGCCAATGTGTACGTATAATTTTTCATGCATACTTTTATTTTGGCTCACAGATTGTTCTTGCCAAATCAAACCATTGATGTTTTTATCACAGTCTTGCATTCGTCACCCCAGGACAAGCGGATACATCAGTGGAATATGACATAATGAGCACGGTGTGAATGATAGATATGTGCACTTTTGCTCCGTTTCCGCGCGCTGAACGAAGAGGAGAGACAGAGAGAGAGAGAGGAGAGAGAGGAGACAGAGAGAGAGAGAGACAGAAGAGAGGAGACAGAGAGAAGAGAGAGAGAGAGAGAGAGAGATGGAGAGCGAGAGACAGAGACACAAGCAGAGAGAGTGAGAGAGAGAGAGAGAGAGACAGACAGAGAGAGAGAAGAGAGAGAGAGCAGAGAGAGAGAGAGAGGGAGAGAGAGAGAGAGAGAGAGACAGAGAGAGACAGAGAGGAGAGAGAGAGAGAGAGAGAGAGGCGAGAGAGACAGAGAGAAGAGAGAAGCAGAGGGAAGTATCATTAAGCGTGAGCGACATGAGCCAATGAGCTGAAAGTGCAGAAGCAGCGTAACAGGCTTGGCACGACGCTAGAGGAGAGACACCACCAGGAAACCTGCCGAGGAATCGTCACCAGGCTATGTCAGTGTGCCCCTACCTGACGAGAGGACGGGCTACATGCAATACATAGAAAGTCCTAGCACGGGCAGAGAGAGAGGAATACCTGGTATTAAGGACTGGCGAATGAATGATATGAGAGGGATAAAGAAGAATTTCTCGTGTTTGGAGAAAATTCACGATTTTGTGGTACGGATACGCAGAGAGGTCTGATCTGTAATCCGCCTATGTCGCTATGTATGGATAGATAGTTTATGTAAATAGTTTTTGTGAGTGTCGTAGTATGTCTGATGAGCCATGAGTATTTAGATCCTGTCTTGGAGTCGTATTTCATGAGATGGATGTTGCTCATTCCTTGGGACTCACTCAGGTATAATTTGGACGGGGACGTGTGTAGCTGTTCCTGTGTCTTGGTCGTCCTGACTCTTACAGCTGCTTTTCAGGTGTTCCTGTGGCAACATACAGTAGCGTTTGGCGTAAATATATATAGCTCACCAAAGATGAAAGAGTCTGTACAATGTCCCATGGGAGAGGAGAGGTGGGTTTTGGTGTGTCTAGGCGGTCCCTGAGGCTGGTTGCTAGGGATAGTTAGGAGGTGTGGGACAGATCAATATAGAACCAACGCAGAAGCTCAGACGAATGAAGAAAAATCGAGAGAGGGTAGAGAGGAAAATGGTGGGTTTAGGAGGTAGGAGGAGGAGGGGGAGGATGAGGAGGAGGGAGGAGGAGGATGGAGGAGAGAGGCGAGGTGATAGGGGACAGGTAGTCAGACGGCCGATGTTTCGGTGGCGGGCAGGTAGTTGGGCGGGCGATGGTTTGGTGATGGACTGGTCGTCAGACAGGCGATGGTTTGGTGACGGACAGGTAGTCAGAGAGGTGATGGTTTGGTGACAGACAGGTAGTCAGACTGGCGATGGTTTTCGCACTCGCCCTCCTGTCCACTCACATTTACCGCCACGAGTCCCAGTTAGTGCGATTGTTTACACGACAATCTGGGTCCCTTGTTGTCGGTCATAATGAAAGTTTGGCCCGAACGGTGCGCTTCAAATGTGCTTTAAATGTTACCGCCGTCAGGAATTGTTGGGGGGGGGGGGGGGGGGGGTGGGGGGGGGGGGGGGGCGGCGTTATCTCCTTTCCTTTTCGTAACGTATGGCCCAGTCATTCCCTACGCTCGTCCTATTATGGCCACCGCTGCCGCCGCCGCCGTGAGTTGCAGATGGTGTTCTCAGACACCTGGGGGATACAGAATAAAACGAGAGGGAGCCAACAAAAGACGTGGCCTTTTTGGACCGCGGCCCGGGGCGCCGTACATCTCCTGCACTGCAGCGCGGTTCAATGAGGCTAACACCAGACCCTGTGAGCGCGGCGGCGCCGCAGTGGCGGCCAGCGGCAGCCGTGAGTTGCAGATGGTGTTCTCAGACACCTGGGGGATACAGAATAAAACGAGAGGGAGCCAACAACATGCAGGCTGCTTCTGTCCGCAGCGCCCCACCACCATGTCTTTTAAAACCATCTGTCTTCCACTGGGTGTCATATCCGTCACGAGAGGAACAGACTAGGGGAGACAACACGTGTACGTGGTGGTGGACACAAAACAAACAAACAAACAAACAGACAAGAACATATTTGTCGAGACACACACACACACACACACACACACACACACACACACACACACACACACACACACACACACACACACACAAAACACATAGACAAGAGGAGAGCTTCTGGAGATGTTGACGTGTCGCTCAAATATGAACGTGGTATCGTGTCCAAATTTTTTTGTGTTTGTGCCACGCAGGTGGTCATGGTGCATGCGTGCGCGTGTGTGTGTGTGTGCGTGTGTGTGTGGCGTGTGTGTGTGTGTGTGTGCGTGCGTGCGGTTTTCCATTTCCATTTGCATTCCCAGAATGTATTAATCCATCACGTAAGTATGGCATTCACATCACACCATACACACACATATACATACACACACACACACACACACACACACACACCCAGTTGAACAGACAGATCTTTGATGCTTTTGGCCAATCCATCATTAACACATTTATATGTGTGTGTGTGTGTGTATGTAGTACCGACATCCGTTTCTCAGAGGGGGGGGGGGGGGGGGGGTCGGGGGGGGGGGTCTGAGTCTGCTCAGACACGTGGCACCAGGTAAGTACTCCCGCTATAGCTGGTGTGTGTGTGTGTGTGTGTGTGTGTGTGTGTGTGTGTGTGTGTGTGTGTGTGTGTGTGTGTGTGTGTGTGTGTGTGTGTGTGTGTGTGTGTGTGGGTGTGTGTGTGTGTGTGTGTGTGTGTGTGTGTGTGATCATTCCCCTGGGGCGCCTCTGCAGAGCAAGACGTGACATTTCATATCTGCAGCTGCCACCGACGACGAGCCGGTGGAATCAGCACCTTCTCCGATACTCGCCAGAGTGTGTATCCTGATGCAAGCACACCGGGGCGTTCTCTCGTAGCTCTCTTCATTTTTCATGATATTTTTTTGCGCTCGTGGCGTCGTACAAAAGCAAGGCCCGGACCTTCCAGAGGCTTCTGAGAGCCTTCGTCGGGTTGCGTTTGGGTCTCGCGTAGTTTTAACTTCCCGGAGTTAAGATCTACTCGGATTCGTAAGACCGTACGATACAAGTTGAAATTATTGTGTGCCCTTTCAGATGTCCTCTGGGCAATAACTGTGTGTGTGTGTGTGTGTGGTGTGTGTGTGTGTGTGTGTGTGTGTGTGTGTGTGTGTTGTGTGTGTGTGTGTGTGTGTGTGTGTTGTGTGTGTGTGTGTGTGTGTGTGTGTGTGTGTGTGCCTGTGCTGTGCCGCTGTGCCTTGCAGTGTTATCTGTAGCATTAGGCAGCTGTGTTCGTCCCGGCCTGTTCCTCCCTCCACTCTAGTGCAGTACGAACTGAGGTCAGTCACTGTGTTAATTATATCATATCTCCGGATGGTACCCGCTGTACAAGCCCGCGCCCGTGTTATGTCTGTTTCAATCTCCTCAAGACATTAAAGCAGTGGGAATAAAAATGCATACATATATTAACACAAAATATGAATTTGGAGGGCAAACCCGTCTGTTTAGCTATTCCGGATCCGTTTGAGTCCGGTTCTGAAAGCTGATGGCTCCATCTTGGCCGCGAGCCGAGCCCGAGACTAGCCTCCTCAGCCAGAATACACTGTAATATCGCCCAGATCCACGGGGTCTGGAGCCTGGCGGGCTGCCCTCTCCCAGGCCGGCCCTCGCATTGTTGCTGTTGTTGTTGTTGTGGTGGTTGTCACCCAGCTGGTCAAATAATACGCCGCAAAATCTTGGCCCCCGGAAAAGAATACATTTGCTTTAACTTGAGAACTCTTGTCGAGTCGGCGTGTCCTCTGTGTACGCCGATGCCTCCCCTCCGACTTTACTTTGTGTTTTACGACTGCCCGTTGGCCGACGGGGCTGGGAGCGTTCAAAGCATTACAATCAAAATTGCTCTCGCTCCAAATAATTGTGCCGCCCGGGAAGCAGCTATAGGAGCCGCGTTTGTTATAATTATTTTTGTGCGTGTGTGTATTGCGCCGGTGTACGGTGCCTCGCAGAAACGGTGCATTTAACCCAATGGTTGAAATGTATATTTATAAATATTATGAGCGTCGAGTAGTGGGGATAAATAACACGGCATCTCATTTGAGCACAAGGGCTCCTCGGCAGCGACCGTCTCCGCTCCTTTGTCTGCCCGACAGTCTGAAGCTCGTCGTCCCCCAGGACCTCCCCAGTGAGGCGGGATCTCATTACTATGGAGAAACCACATTGCAATATTCAAATGACTTGCATTGCTAAACACTCTGACAACCCAATTAATTGGTAGACGACGTGAAAAAAATAAAAACCGGCGTGCGCGGTGGTTCATAATCAAACGCGGCGAGATGCAGACTGACATTTCCGGATTGTTTTTTGGGGTTTTTCGGGAGGCGGTGAAAACTCCATGTCACTCTCTAAAAGCGGCAGTCCCTGTCAGACACTTTCTTTTTGTGAGATTGTTCCGTTTTATTGTTCCCGCTGCTCCCTCTCCCCCTCGCCGCTCGGTTTTGTCCTCTCCGGTGGCCGGTGGGTGAACCTGTTTACCGCGCGGTAGTTCTGTGCGGTGACGCATTCGTACTCTCGGAGCGCTTCGGGGGAACCTCGGGTCATTGTGAGTGTGCCACTTCGACTCCGGTGCCATTACTCGGGCTTTGCTGCAGCTTTGCGCATCATCACATACAACGGAGAAGTGTTCTGTAACATTGTTCAGAAAAGTGCCCTATGAATAAAGTTTATGATGATTGTATTGTTATGACATTTAAACATGTGCATCGAAACACGTTATCTTCCGTGATTGACTGACTTGGCTGTCTGTTGGAGGGGACGTCTTATTGGCTGCTCTCCAGCGTACACAGCGCTGCAGTACACGCTTGTAAAGGTGATATATATATATATACCGAGATTTATGATTAGTCTACCAGCCTACCCTGTGGACTGCACTGACGTTGAGGTAAACTGATCTAGTCAGCATACGTCTAAGGTGGACATTCCCACTTGTGATGTCACTAGACGGTAGTCACATGGCAATTGTGAAACGGCTTGCAATGGCTAATCACACTCACACACCGGTGGAATTATACGTCCCCTTTAATGTACCGCTGGCTGGCGTTGTTATCATGGTGTTGCACACACACACACGCACACGCGCACACGCACACACACACACACACACGACGACAACAACAAACAAGTGAACCAACAAAACACTGTAGTATTGTTTACCCGTGGAAGGGTTATGCTGACGTGTGCGTATGCTAGTGCTGCGGTTCATACTCCACACACCCCCTCAGCTGCGCGATGCTTTGTGTGCGCGTCCAGTAGCAGGGTGGAGGTGGGTGGAGGAGCGTGGCGGCGGATCTCATCGTGGCCCGGCGGCTAGCTGGCGAGCTATCTCTCTGTCTAGCACCACCTCACCTCCCCGTCCCCTTAAAGGAGACCATCGTGTAGTTTACACCTCGACGTCTGGTCTCTGGTGGTGGCCTCAGAAGTCCAAAAAAGTCCAAAATCCACGTGTGTTACTCCACGTGTACTCTCGGGACTGACTGGTGAACTGCTTCTAACCTCTCATTCTATCTCTTTCCTGGAGAGACTCGTTTGATTGTACACACCACAATGTGTTCTATAGTTGCACCGATATCGATTTCTCTCCCCCCCGCTCACCTGCCTGTCTGCAACATAAATAACTCAATGCCAATATGACAAACAGCAAGCCGATGGTCTCCGTCTGGTGCCACAGCGCAGTGGTTCTGCAGCTGACCTGAGCTCTGAATTATGGACATATCTATCTCGATATAAATACATAGACGGATACATACAGTATATATACTCAGAATAGAAATCTGGGAACAGTTCACACACACACACACACACACACACACACACACACACACACAGAGAGAAGCCTGTGTCACTGCTGCAGAGAGTTGCATACGGGGAAGAAAGCCAGTCTCCATTAAATCTGGCCGATGTTTGATCCGTCTCTCTCGCTCTCCCCACTCCTGCGTGTCAGCCAGCTCATAATAGCCATCTCTGGACAGCCTCGATTCTGATGGGCTTCAGATAACGCTTGCATAACTCTTAAATCTGGCCGGCTTTCATACCCCAGTAACCAGCTGACGCCCGGTCCAGCCCGGTCCGGTCCGGTCCGGTCTGGTCCGCCCCGCTCCTCGCAGGATCAGTGCACGTCGCTACTGCTGAGCGACGGGTTACAAGATGGCCGTGCCAGCAACACAGATTCCCTCTTTTTTTTTAATCCCAATCCGATAATCTGTTGGATACTTCTGTGCTTCTGTCCATCCTCACCTGCCCCCTGCACTACTCTCTGGTTACACGGGGGTGGAGAGGGAAAATTGGTGTTGTGTGATGGTGTCCTGAGTGGGCTTGAGACCCAGATAACAGGCAGAGGGAAGAGGGATGGATGAGGAGGAGGAGGAGGAGGAGGAGGAAGAGGAAGAGGAAGAGGAAGAGGAGGAGTAGTAGTAGGAGGAGGAGGGATGGGACAAGAAACGTGGTGGCTGTCTTTCAGAAGGTAATCGTTGGCATCGTTTACCGTTTGAACCTTGGCACGGGAACCTCGAGGAGGTCTTTCTCTGGGAACGGCGTGTCTGGTGGCTTTAGTGAACGCACCATCACTGCCACAATTACTCAGCTCAGAGAGCCTTAAAGGGCTCCTATTTTACCGGCAGACCGGAGCGTGAGCAGCAGTAGCAGTACAAGTCAGTCTTCCAGCCTACACAGTGTGGACTGTACCAACTGAGAGGCTTGTCTATCCATCATGAATCCTGGTGGACCCTCCCACTTGTGATGTCACTCGGTCACAATGACAATTTAAGTGACATGATGATTTTGAAACGGCTTGACATTTTTTATTCCATTTCTCTGTCTTCTTAAAGGTGCAACATGTAAAAAAAAAGGCAAAATACTCAACAATGCTGCAGCCGGTACGTTCTCCTTTGCAATGTCCAGGCCAGGCCGAAACGTTTTTTGTCTTTGTTCTGGTCTGTGAGTTGACTCACTGCCCATATCGATATCGCCGGGTTGCCAGATATATTACAAACTGGCACACAAACACAGTGTGCTGCGGCCATGGAAGCTCGGAAGCAGGCAAATCTCCTGACCTGCCTCGTGCGCTTGCGTAAAAGCTCAGTGACCATCGCTGTTCCAAAATAAATGGGCAAATATTGGATTTAAATTTTAAAGATTAGAAACCAGAAGAGCTTCAAGTTGGCTCATCTTTCCCACGGCTTTGCTGCTCGTGGGCTCCGACCGTGGTCTCAGTTAGCGATTGCTATGCTATGCTGGGATGTTTTGAAATGACAACCCAGCAGCACTTAGCGTGCCCGGAGTTCACCCTGGAGCGCTGAGCGGTAGAGTGACACTTATATCTGTGATATATACGTGAACGTTGACAGCCGTGCAGCTAGCGGACGTCGACAGAGTTGTATATAAATCCACATGAGCTTGAGCATGATGGGAAAACTATAAATACATTGCAAACTTATAGATTAGCTGATCAACTTAGCATTGTCATGTTGGGAGGAGGAGGAGGAGAGGAGGAGGAGGAGGAGAAGGATGCCTCCAATGTTGTGAATTCAGACTGCAGTTCCGATTCTGAACACTCGGTGTCATTGTTACATTCACCGCCGTCTTAAGAGTGAAAGAAAATGTGCGAAGATTTAAATCACCGCTTCTTACAAAAACCCGTTGACGTGCTGTTTACCTGTTGACGTGTTGTTTCGCGGGCTTCACGCCACTGCTGACTCGGCATCTCTTCAAGACGATTAGCACGGCGGCGGCGGTGGCGCTAGCAGCAGCAGCAGCAGCAGCTCTTTAGCGGCGGTGTCATCGATGTGCTAACTGACGAACTTGCCGTCGTGCAGAGTGAGCTACCTGCCACAAATCACCTGTTGGCATCCTGCGGTGAGCGTGGGATCCCTTTACCTTTACGCAGTTCCTCCTGCCAATCAGGGAGCAGAGAGCTCTGTGGGGTTAAGAGGCAAGGTGGCGGGGATGGCAGTATGGTGCCTGGCAACCCCTCCTCCTCTTCCTCCTCCTCTTCCTCCTCCTCATCCTCCCCTTCACCACCACCTCCACCACCCTCTGGGTTCTACCTACTATCTACACCTGGCCGCCACACCACCACCACCTCCTCTCCCCTCCTCTGAGTTCTCCACCTGCTGGCAGCAGACACATCTAGTAAATATACTGTATGTCCTCTGTCTCTCTGTCTGTCTGTCTGTCTGTCTGTCTGTCTGTCTGTCCTGTCGCTCTGTCTGTCGCTCTGTCTGTCGCTCTGTCTCTTGCTCTGTTCTCTCTCCCCTGTGTCTCTCTCTCTCTCTCTCGCGCTGCTTCCATATTCTGTCTCGCTTGCTGCATCGTATTTACCCACATTTTTGCCTCTTCGGTCTCTTCTTTATGGCGGTGTTGGTCTTTATGTTTCCGTCTATAAAATCCTCATCAGTGTCTTCCGGCGTCTCGTCGTGAGCGAGCCCAGACCCTCGGTCCTCTCAGCCCAGCGCTCTCTATCCCGGCCAGCGCGGGGCTAATAGCACGTATGCTAATGCTCAGCGCCGCGCCGCGCTCTGTCCCGCCTAAATGGCTTGTTTGCGCTCATGCTGCGATGCCACAGTCGCTGACAGATTAGTTTAATCTATATTATATTATATTGCTAATCTGCACATTGTCTTGACGTCTTTATGGTGGCGATGGTATGAAGTTAAAATAGCTTGCTTATTCAGGCTATGAGGTGCACATTTACCGTCAGTGTTTTTTTTATGATTCATGAATACTAATAAATATGAATGAACTAATAATAATCGCAGGTCACCGCCGCAGTTACCGTGAATTATTTTAATACCCGAAAATTCCTAAATCCGTTTGCCAGACTTTCACCCACCGGCCACCGGAGAGGACAAAACCGAGCGGCGAGGGGGAGAGGGAGCAGCGGGAACAATAAAACGGAACAATCTCACAAAAAGAAAGTGTCTGACAGGGACTGTCGCTTTTAGAGAGTGACATGGATTTTTCACCACCTCCCGAAAAACCCCAAAAAACTATCCGGAAATGTCAGTCTGCATCTCGCCGCGTTTGATTATGAACCACCGCGCACGCCGGTTTTTATTTTTTTCACGTCGTCTACCAATTAATTGGGTTGTCAGAGTGTTTAGCAATGCAAGTCATTTGAATATTGCAATGTGGTTTCTCCATAGTAATGAGATCCCGCCTCACTGGGGAGGTCCTGGGGGACGACGAGCTTCAGACTGTCGGGCAGACAAAGGAGCGGAGACGGTCGCTGCCGAGGAGCCCTTGTGCTCAAATGAGATGCCGTGTTATTTATCCCCCCACTACTCGACACTCATACATATTTATAAATATACATTTCAACCATTGGTTAAATGTACCGTTTCTGCGAGGCACCGTACACCGGCGCAATACACACACGCACAAAAATAATTATAACAAACGCGGCTCCTATAGCTGCTTCCCGGGCGGCACAATTATTTGGAGCGAGAGCAATTTTGATTGTAATGCTTTGAACGCTCCCAGCCCCGTCGGCCAACGGGCAGTCGTAAAACACAAAGTAAAGTCGGAGGGGAGGCATCGGCGTACACAGAGGACACGCCGACTCGACAAGAGTTCTCAAGTTAAAGCAAATGTATTCTTTTCCGGGGGCCAAGATTTGCGGCGTATTATTGACCAGCTGGGTGACAACCACCACAACAACAACAACAGCAACAATGCGAGGGCCGGCCTGGGAGAGGGCAGCCCGCCAGGCTCCAGACCCCGTGGATCTGGGCGATATTACAGTGTATTCTGGCTGAGGAGGCTGGTCTCGGGCTCGGCTCGCGGCCAAGATGGCGCCATCAGCTTTCAGAACCGGACTCAAAAGGATCCGGAATAGCTAAACAGAAGGGTTTGCCCTCCAAATTCATATTTGTGTTAATATATGTATGCATTTTTATTCCCACTGCTTTAATGTCTTGAGGAGATTGAAACAGACATAACACCGGGCGCGGGCTGTACAGCGGTACCATCCGGAGATATGATATAATACAATTAACACAGCGACTGACCTCAGTTCGTACTGCACTAGAGTGGAGGAGGAACAGGCCGGGACGAACACAGCTGCCTAATGCTACAGATAACACTGCAAGGCACAGGCGCACACACACAC
>PIJE02001183.1:13023-49422 GCA_002895965.2 Coryphaenoides rupestris | reverse complement strand
GTACTGTGAGTAGTTGTACTGCTATACTGTACAGGATGCGTGGCCATGTTATGGTCGACTTGTCGCTGCGGGTAGCGGCCGCAGAGCATTCTTTTGTTATTTTGTATTCTTCTCTTTTGCACAAAATACATTGGCACAAAAAAACGTACGAAGCAGAGAATACAGTTTTGGATTATTAACTTTGCGTCGACAACACACGGCTTTCTGGGATACTTTTTCCAATCGTATCCAAGTGGCCCGGGGCGGAGCATAAGTACAAGCAAGCCACAAAAACAACTGTGTGGCCGACGATGTCTCCAGGGAAACAGGAGAGGGATAACACAGAGGTAAATTCGAGTAGAGTTCGTGAACAAGGCCTGAAGTCCTAGAGTACAACTATCACACTATCACAGTACCACAATACAGTACCTTGCTGCAGGCCCAGTGCCTGAGGATTCGGCTGACTCCCTGGTACTCCGGAGTCTTCAGGTAGCGACACACCTCGATAGCCAGGGGATAGAGCCTGCGGTACACCAGCCTACACACACACACACACACACCTCTGTGTGCATGTGTGACAGGAGGGGCTGAAGTGGCGAAAGTCTCCTGCTTCAAGTTCCTCGGTGTGTTCATCAAAGATGACCTCACCTGGTCCAGGCAAGCGGACTCTAAAAAGTGGGCTATAAAAATGGCCCAAAAGCGCCTTTACTTTCTGAGGAGACTCAAGAAGTTTGCCATCTCTGCAAAAACTCACAAACTTTTACAGGTGCACCATTGAGAGCAGATTAGAGATTACAACATCAGATTAGACGTACCTTTTAATTGGGGGCTACTGCTGGGACGCCGCTTGTGACTCACAGCAGATGTGCCAACGGGTTTAACCTTTTAAGGCTTTTAAACGCCTTAGACCGGAGATTATTACCGCAGTCAGGTAGGTTGGTGAAACGAGTTGGACATAAATAAGACTTTAGAAATACAGTACATATATACAAATAGGATTGAAGAATTGGCATGTCTAGTATTTTTTGTAAATTGAAATTGAAATAAATAACGAGAGAAAAACATAAATAAACAAGCAGGATTTGGTTTATGGATCAAGATTCAAGGTTTTAGACGGGGTTCAATGAAAAATTATAAATCGCATCAATAATATCATTGGTAGACCTTGGTTTTTTGGTTGAAATATTGGAGCGACGTGGTTTATAACTTTTATGTTGGAGAGGCAGTGTGTCTGTAACTTCTACAGAGAGGGAGGAAAAGCGGAGGGTGGGGTAGCGAGTCCGTCGGGGGGGGTTTGGCGGTTTATCATTACTCCATAAAGAACATGCGTGAGAGTCGATAGTTGTCTTGTGTTGTCTCGCGTTGTGTGTGTGTGTAGTGTGATTGTTGCTGTTGTTGTTGTTGTTGTTGTTTTGTGCTGTTTAGTGTTTATTCCCAGTCAGTCAGCAGAGTCCGTGCAGTCTTGGCAGGGCCGCCTGCGCTGTGACTCGGCCACTGAGGCCGCACATCAATAAGTCCCTTTGTTAGCAAATGAGGGCTTCGAGGGCTCGAGCTAAATGCTAATAATCTAAAACATACTTGGCAGGACGCTACTTCTTTCGCGCAGGGGAAAAAAAAAGAAAAAAGATAGGCAAATGGAGGATTACATTTTGAGGGTTTTTTTTATGATGCCACTGGGCTCACGTGCCCCAGTCATTAGCCCTGTGAGGAAAAGGGTTTACCCAAACCGTACATAATCCTGGCTGAGACGAGGGTCTTCACTGTAACCACGATGGAGGAGAGAGAGAGACGATGCAGGCGATGCCTCCGTTTGACTTTTCCCATCTCGCTTGGAGACAGAAAGCAGCAGAAAACATTCGAATGCGGCAGAGTTTCACTGCCGTTCCAGATTGAGCGGCGTTGTGCCAAAACCCCAAGTGGAGAGATAATCAAACAATTTATTTTTGTCTTCTTGGAATCAACTGAAAGATACAATTTCAACTGAAACAAGCCATTTTCCCTCCATTTTCCTCTCTCTCGCATTGTCCTGACAGTTTGATTAAGATTATAGAAAGCGACTGATAATATTCTAATCGTCGCCGCGCCGCAAAACGTGAGGCGAGGCAAAGCTCTCAAAGGATGTACTGGCATTTAACGCTGCTGCGCTTCACTTGATTGCCACTGTGAATTAGCAAGCGGTGGAAAAACACACACACACACACACACACACACACACAAACCGAATGTCGAGCGCACTCTTTAATGCCACGAGACTCGGGAGATGTGTTTTATTCAGTGTTCAATGTGCCTGAAATGCATGCTAACCTCTATTTCAGAAACTCCTTTTTATTAAGCTATGAGGATGATTATTGGCAAGGCATTAATTGCGAGAAATAATAAATCACACTGTCTGGGTAAATACAAATATGTTGAAGCTATAAGTTCGAAGCTATAGGATTTACCAATAATAGTTACACATATAAACATATCTACATATCAAATATAGAATACTGGATATCATGTTTGAATGGATGCAGCTTGAATTAATTGAATGGCCGGTCAGAAAGCTTTTGGTAAGAATTCCTCCATATCAGGTTATCAGGGCTACTGTGAGCGAAAAGGGGTATGAGAGAGGGAGAGGAGAAATGGGTCAATGGATTGCATTTATAGAGCACTTTTTATCCAAAGCTTTTACAGTATTGGCATCCACATTCACCGCATTCATACACCGACGGCGGTGCCAACCATGCAAGGTAACAACCAACACGTCAGGAGCAGGTAGGGTTAGGTGGTGTCTTGCTCAGGGACACCTCCACACTTAGCTAGGAGGGGGAGGAGCCCGGGGATCAAACCAGCAACCTTCCTGTTGCCAGACAACCACCCTTACCTCCTGAGCTAATGAAAGCAAGAGAGATATTGCCAGAAAGATATCAAACTAATGCATGCAATAATAGAATATATACAGTATATAATATAACAAAGGAGTTGGGATTAAAAATGTGGGACAAAAAATGTAAACAAACCGACCTCAATCACAGATTTAACAGAGGATCAGGAAGTACGGTGGCCCCCGAAGGGTCAAATTGCGACGAACAAATCAGAAAACCCAGCGGCACGTAGGAAATCACGACGATAAAAATAGGAAATCGCAACGGCAAGTCGCGCCACCAACTGTTCGGCTGTCGGACGATTAAGGTACCTCAAGTAGTTGTTGCCGCGGTAACATCAGACGGGGTTGAGAGGCGACACGACACACGATCCACGTCACCAATCAGTGACATTCAGCGTTTGACATGAACGTCGCACTGGACTCATAAGATAGGATCGTATGCTGTATACAACACGTTGTTTTGCAGGGCAGAGATTCCCAGGATGAGAGCGTTGTTGGCTCTGGCTATTATGAGGACCCTCCAGAGCCAGGAGCATCCTCTGGTCTAAGTGGACGGGTCCCCGGGGGTTCGGGCCCAGAGCCAAGCAGAGGTGGTTGTGGGAGCGGGAGGCCCGATGAAGAGGAGGCAGAGGATGGGGCTCAAAATGATTTTTTTTGTTTTGTCCCAAATTCTTGGCAACTGTGAATGTGTATATGTTCTTTGTTCCTTGTATATTCTTTATACATAACACATTTAAGGGACACATATTATACCGGCAGCTGTGAGTGTGATTAGCCATTCCAAGCAGTGTCTGAATCTCCGGTTTTTGACATCACAAGTGGGAGTGTTGTCCACCCAGATGTATGGTGGATAGATCAGCCTACCGGTCGCTACAGTCCACTGGGTAGTAGGCTGGTGGTGGACTGATCTATCCACCATACTTCTGGGTGGACACTCCCACTTCCACGTGTGATGTCAGAAACCGGAGACCGACGTTTTTTGAAACCACTTGGAATGGCTAATCACGCTCACACCTGGTGGTATAATATGAGTCCTTTAAGTTAACAACTTCATTGACTCACTCTGGTCTCCGGTCTATGATTGACTTTCTGTGTCGGTGCTCGAGTGACGTCGTGGCATAGAGCTTGTGCCGGTAGCGCCTCGCATTTTGTTATTTGAATACCTAACAATTGTTATACAGTATTTTCCATGCATGACTGAATGAACCTCATCATTTCTCTACTGTCACAGTATGGTAAGGGGACAATTCTGGATCTTTGTGTCCTTGGTGCTATTTTTTTTACTGTCCGCGGGACAACGGGGAGTCCTGAAAGGCGACATAATGTTATACCACCAGGTGTGAGCGTGATTATCTATTCTACCTAGAAGTATGCTGGCTAGATCAGCCTACCCAGTGGACTGCAGCAACTGGTAGGCTGATCTATCACGGACTCTTTGTCTCGGTCTGAGGACATGGCGGTCGGTGGCTTCTGTGTGTGTGTGTGTGTGTGTGTGTGTGTGTGTGTGTGTGTGTGTGTGTGTGTGTGTGTGTGTGTGTGTGTGTGTGTGTGTGTGTGTGTGTGAGTGTGTGGGTGCATGTGTATATTGACCTGGCATGTACAATAAAGCTCTGTTCAACACAACTATCGTCATCACCATAACAGGTCTGTTGGTGTTCAGGCCTCGATAAAATACGAGGACTGAGCTCGGACCAATGATCACACACCAGGTGCTGGAGATCTGCCTGCTAGGTGACCCCAGCCACTTGACATTGGCAGACGTGCCTCCACCAGACCCTCCACCAGGCCCTCCACCAGACCCTCCGCCAGACCCTCCGCCAGGCCCTCCACCAGGCCCTCCACCAGGCACCGCACCAGGCCCTCCACCAGACCCTCCACCAGACCCTCCACCAGTACCTCCTGTTGCAGGTCAACCCACTTGGCGTGTCTGCCAGAGGTGCAGAGAAAGGCTCACAGATGTGGAGACAGAGTGCTGTGGTCAACATCATGTGAGTCTCCTCGCTGCCACATACAGAAGCCTTCATGTTGTGCCCGAGGAGGACATAGACACAGACAATAATAATAATACGATGTCGATTTTAATGATTTCTTGTTTTGCAAATGTTGTCATTGATCCTTGTTTAGGATCAATGACGATTAATGATTAATGATGAATTAATTTTCTTTACAGAAACAATACATTATCTCTTTACGTGCTGCACAAGTAATGACAACCAAATGTGGTATGACACGTTTATTGTATTTTTTGGCAATGATTTTAATTTCAAAAGAATAACAAAACGACATATCTGACAGCAATTAGACGACTCCGTTTAAAAGACACCCCCATTACTGTCAAAGAATCACAACCTTGGCTGCATTTTGTCGCGGTGACAAACATTCAAAACAGTTTTCAATGTCATGTGGAAGCCAATTATTTGGTGATATTTTGTATTGTATTGTATAACTTCTTTTATATAAAATGTACACATTCATTCTGCCATTCATAGTCTATTATTATTTATTAGTTAGCAATTAGTTCTTTTAGAGTTTGTAACATTTCACTTTCAGAGTGATTTGCATAGTTTCACAACAGACCTTTTTCAGTTGCAGATTGTCAGTCGCACGGTAAGGTAACTTGTTCCTGTTCCTGTCGTTTTAACGTTAGGTCGGTTCTATCGATGGTTGTCGCTCACAGCACCAACGTGGTCCATAATGTATATTTTTACTGGACTAGTTGCGTCTCTACTGGTGCACTGCCAGACCTACAGTACATCCAACGGACCCATAACTCATGTGATGAGCTACACCTGGGTTTTCTCTGCTCGGAAAAAAGGGTTGTATCGTATCAGCGATGTGTTACTGTGGTGCAACAAAGCCACACATTTCATATCGACGACTTTGAACGGTTTTAGATCGTAATCGGTAGTTCTGAGGTTCAAAATGAGCAACAAAACGGACCTGGAGGTGTTTTGTGAACTCGAGCTACAATATCCAAAGTCACCCAACCTCCTCTCCCTGGCTGCTGCCTCTCATCTGCAAGAGCTCCTCGGTGCTTGGGCCAAGGAGTGGGACACCAGACAGAACCCAACACCCAATTACCCCTGGCGATGTGGTCTGTGGCATCCCCTCCTAGGGACCAGTGCCGAGAGAGTGGGGGCTGTAGCGATATAATTGGAGTGTTATTTGCTTGCTCCCACCCCCTGTCAACAAAATAGAATCACAAGTCGTAATGACCGCACCGGGGCTCACTGAGCTACGCCACTGACCAACCCCCTCAGTAGCAAACAACTGCCAGCCAAGACAGCGCTCCGTCTGTCTGGAGGAGTCCTCCACTGCCGGGACCTCCTTGCGGTACACATTGCAGTACGGCATGACGGAGGAGAAAGGGAGTTTAAGCTGAGAGAAAATGTCCATATTACCGTACATTGCACAGCAGTTTGCATTTCCACATAAAATGCCACCAACACACTAAATCACCACCGTGCATTTTGTTCTCATTACAGACTAAACTGCATTTTATTGTGTCTGCTTGTACTCTGCGCCACGGCAATAAAGTTGAATATAATCTAATCTTTAGAAATATAAAAAAAACAATGGCGCTGTATTTGTCATACTATTTGATCCGCCTTGACTCAGCACCTATACGTTTGAAAATGCATAGTAGTTGTAATATAACTTACTGAATTGAGCCATCAGCGTTTCTCTCGGCTGCTCTGTGGATGTGGTGATTGGGGAGATAAGTTGGAGTAATAGGCTACATGTAATGTGATGTAGCTGCTAAAAAGCCAATGCGCGAGGACACTTTCACGCCTGTAGTTCGCTAGACTCGGTCCAATTCAGCGGTCCGGCGATTCCTTGATGAGGATAATAATAATGGAGAAACAACAAATAAGATAAATGCCATCAAGCCACACTCGCTCAAAACTGCAATGCAGTCACCTGGCGAACATACTGTATCCACCGATAGATTAGATAGAAGGTCGGTGTAAACACAGCTACTGAGTCGAGTGGCCCGTAGTGGTTGGCTAATGCATAATGTACCTATCTAGTTCAGGAAAATAAACCAGATAAAAACCTCTCCAACAGAAATAACGCAACTGTGGCGTCACGTCTCAGCCTTCCTCAATTCTTGCCCATCGTTGAAAAGCCATATTGATGTTGAGTCTGGTTTTGACCGCCTTCGTTTGGTCATCGACTTTTGTCTTCTCTCTTTCTTTTCTTGCTTTGTTCATCAGTGGCAGCTGTTGTAGGCATCGGTGGAATTGGGAATTTAGGCTGCAATTTCTCTGCCATTCTTGCGTGACGAGAAGCTCACTAGCTCTAGCAATAGGTCTGCAGAGCCTTGTGGAAGACTCCGGTGATGCGGTTTATGAGTGCACGGGCTTGCAGGAGGACAGGTAGGCAGGTACACCATCCCATCATTTTAATTTTGACATTTTTGGACAGGCCTTATTACAGGCCTGCGACAGCCACAGATTCTTCCTTTTGTTGTCAGAACATGTGACGTATTAATTGCTTTAAAGAGACAGACAGTGTGTCCAATCATTGACGATCCTTCATGCCTTCATCCTTAATGTAGGTGGGTGCCTATAGCATCCACCCTCACACATTGTGTTCACACCTTAACATCTTCCGATTTGCCGTGGTGGTTTGCACTTCAGGGCCAGTGTAGCAAAGGGGGAAACGTACTGACAATGGAACAAGGACAGTACAGGTTATGAGTGTGATGAAGAATGGCAAAGTAGGTGCTTTTGACAGCCTTAGCACAAGAGGAAACGTAGAGAGAGAATGTGGTTTTTGTCACAAAACTCTACGGGAGTACGGGACACACCTCAGGCCACAAACACACCAAGCCAATGTGCTGCTGCCTCTCTAGCTGCTGCTTGTGGGAGATGCTAACGCTGCCAATGGAAGGACTTCAAACCAGGAAATGCAATTCAACACCGTGGCCACTGACTGGTCTGTCGTCCAATGGCATGGTCGCCATTTGAATAAAGTTAAGTTCAACTTTCCCTCTCCCTCTTTGGCGACCACTGCGATCAAAGCGTACCCCGTCCCATGGTCCTTTGCGGCACACGCTAACGCGTCCGATAAAAAGTAAATGGGCCGCCTCCCGTTAGTCCAGTGCCACTTCAGATGTCTGTTGAAGGCTTGTCTAAACGTTGTGTGTTCCAGCGTCATTCATTTTCTACCTCGACGGTTAGTACAGTACAGCCAAGACAGACGGACGGACGGACGGACGGACGGTCGTAACATCGGAACACAAGTCAGAATTGGACTCGGGGCTCGCTCACAAAGGACATGCGTCGTGCTCGGCTCCGTGGTTCCGTGGCTCCGTGGCTCGGAACCGCAGAACCACAACAAGCTGGGTGGAACCGCCGATCGGCTCCACGGCTCCACGATCGCGGTATCACGGTGTGACGCGCTGAGTCTACCCCGGAAAGTCTCCTCGAAATGTCCTCGTATCCTGGGGGGAATTTAGCCGACAAAAAGGTGAAACGAGGTGTGCCCCCCCCCCCCCCCGCGTCATGACCTCGTCTAGCATGTGTTCCCGGGGGGAAAAAACCTTCAAACAGAGGAGGCCGCTGTTGCTCTGGCGATTGATTGATGCAATATTCTGTTGCAATAGCTCTTTAAACACACACACACACACACACACACACACACACACACACACACACACACACACACACACACACACACACACACACACACACACACACACACACACACACACACACACACACACTGTTCTGCTGCATTGTCAGCAGGGGGGGGAGAGGGGAGCGCAAGGCAATTCATTATGCTTACTAACCACTTCCATCCTAAAAAAAAAACTCTACAGGAGACAGTCAGCGAGATAGAGAAAATGAGAGACAGAGCGAGGTAGAGAGAAAGGGAGGAAAGGACAGAGACAGAGCAAGGTAGGGAGAGAGAGAGGGAAGGAGAGACGGAGCGAGGTAGAGAGAAAGGGAGGAAAGGACAGAGACAGAGCAAGGTAGGGAGAGAGAGAGGGAAGGAGAGACAGAGCGAGGTAGAGAGAAAGGGAGGAAAGGAGAGAGACAGAGCGAGGTAGGGAGAAAGGGAGGAAAGGAGAGACAGAGCGAGGTAGAGAGAAAGGGAGGAAAGGAGAGACAGAGTGAGGTAGGGAGAAAGGGAGGAAAGGAGAGACAGAGCGAGGTAGAGAGAAAGGGAGGAAAGGAGAGACAGTGAGGTAGAGAGAAAGGGAGGAAATGAGAGAGACAGTGAGGTAGAGAGAAAGGGAGGAAAGGAGAGAGACAGAGCGAGGTAGAGAGAAAGGGAGGAAAGGAGAGACAGAGCGAGGTAGAGAGAAAGGGAGGAAAGGAGAGAGAGCGAGGTAGAGAGAAAGGGAGGAAAGGAGAGACAGAGCGAGGTAGAGAGAAAGGGAGGAAAGGAGAGAGACAGAGCGAGGTAGGGAGAGAGAGAGGGAAGGAGAGACGGAGAGGAAATTAGGGACGGTAACAGAGAGAGCAGAGGGAGAGAGACTGCGAGAGAGAGAGAGAGAGAGGAGATGGGAGAGGGAGGGAAGGAGGGAGGGAGGGAGGGAGGAAGGGAGGGAGACAAGGAAGAGAGAAGGAGAGCGAGAGGGAGAGAGAAGAGAGGGAAGGACAGAGGGCTGCAGAGGGGGGAGAGAGAGAGAGACAGTGAGGAGCGAGGGAGATGGGGGAGAGAGATAGCGAAAGAGCGAGAAAGGCAAGGTGAGAGGGAGAGAGACAACAAGATGGAGCGAGATAAGGAGGGAGAAAGTGACGGAGCGGGGGGGAGAGAGCGAGAGAGAGAGCGAGTGAGCGAGGAAGCGAGCGCAAACTAATGATGCATACTAAAAGCTTCCATCCGCCCAAAAAAAACAGCTGGAAGAGAAAGCGGGCGAGAGAGATAGAGTGCCAGGGAGAGCGAGAGAGAGCGGGAGAGAGAGCGGGAGAGAGCGGGAGAGAGCGGGAGCTTGGGGGACCTCGTTGCCGATAGTTCAGTGTGTCAGTAATGGACCGCTAACATACCATTTGACTCATGCGGCTGATCGATCCGAGTCCCCGCGGACGTGCACCGCGTCAAGCTAGCAGGGAGGAGGGGGGAGGGGGGAGGGGGAGGGATGGGGAGGGGGGAGGGGAGGGACGGGGGAGGGGGGAGAGGAGCGAGGGAGATGGGCGAGAGAGATAGCGAAAGAGCGAGAAAAGGTGGAGGAGGGATGGGAGGCAGGGGACGGGAGCCAAAATTGAACACATATCTCTCAGTTTTGTATTTTTATTTTTTATTGGTTCATAGACAATTGTCATAAAAACACGGAATTATTTTGCCTGCTACAATGAAAAGTTCAATACTCGGTCGACCAAAATATAGACAAAATGGTTTTTTTGGTTTTTTTTATAAAATGTTCAGTTATCGAGGCTAAAATCTAATATCTACTATTGCAGTCTGAACTCATGACATGAATTTGGTTAAAGGGTCCAAATTATTATATACCACCCAAGTGTTACAAAGTGTGATTGGCCATTGGCTTATACAAGCAGTTGTCATGTGACTACCCTCGAGTGACATCACAAGTGGGAGCGTCTCACCCAGACGTATGATCGTACCGGGTGGTACAGTGCACTGGGTTAGGCTGGTAGACCGATCTCGTCATCATCATCATCATCATCACACATCTGGGTGGACACTCCCACTTGTGATGTCATTAGAGGGCAATTTTGAAAGGGTAAAATCAGTCAAGTGTATTTATTCGTCTGTTTTCAACATATTCACGCTTCTGTTTTTTTTGGTTTTTCGCCTTACACACAATTTTCTGGTATGCACGCCCTTCACAGCCTGTTATGCTATGTTCCACAGAAGACACGCAAATATCTATTGCAGGTTATTACTTTCACAAAAAAGGTTTAAAAAACAGGCTTGCTAATCAGGAGGTTTAGTGCTAACCAAAGGACTACTGGATTGACGATAGCAACGTGTCGGCCTTAAACTCCTTATTACCCAGAAAACAAATCTATTAGGACCAAAATGAACAGCAGCCACGAGAAGAATCTTTCAAATCAACGCAGACAAAACAGAAACATTAAACGCTGAAACCATCCCACTAATGACAGTTAACCTACTCATGATCATTTCTAAGAGATTACTTTTTTCCACCCGCCCAAGAAAAAATACATTTTCACTCACCGCAAATGGAAATGTCAAGCGATAAAACCACTGACACAGCTCCGATGTGCGGCGTAATTACGCTATAAGGGAGAGGTAGGAAAACAATGTGCATGTCCCTCGTCCATTTCACACACGCTTTGACGCCTGACGGGACTCCTCTCCACTTATACCCGGTCGCCGTGGAGACGGGAGGAGACGGACGGACTCTCCGTCGTCCCTCGGCCGACGGAGAGTCCGGCCGCTAGCGGGCCCCCGCGGCGCCGACGAGCGACCGGATTGGATTTCCATCCGAAAGGTGGCACACAATGATTCCTGGTGACGGTCGCGGACACCGTCATAACGGTTTCGTTAAGACGCGCAATGTCACAAGCGAGACGGGAGTAAAAAAGAATAATAATCAAAATAAAGAATAAAACGAATACGCGTGTCACAGAACATCACAAGTAGATCAGACAGGGCGCCCTCAACGTGCGACACTGAACTGGACTATCTAGCACGCGCACGCACGCACACACACACACACACACACACGCTACATGCACATACACACCTTATCCTATTCAAATATGTTATTTTAATAGACCAGACCATCAGTCCAGTTGAATCACCTCACCGCCTTGACAACAAAGGGTGCACATGATGGGTGGAAAAGGCGCGGGCGAAAATGATCAGACGACAAAGAGCCCGGAAAGAACAGATAATGAAAGTCCAAACAGGCAGGTTTTTTCCCTTTTTCTGTTTTAACCTCCCACCGCCAGTTATTTAACACAAAGCATTTCACCGACACGAAGGTAATGGGTCTTAAAGTTATTACTGTTAAGGTTAGCCCAAGTAAAACAAATATTACCAGGTTGGTCCTCTCTGTGCCATCTTCACTTGAGGCAAAGTTTTTAACAAGGTCACGGTTTTCTGGGTAACAATGGTTTATGGATAACAAAGTACATTATTTTACCTGTTTGTTGTACTTTAGTGTGTTCTTCCACACTAAAGTACAATAAAAAAATCGTTCATTACTGCGCCCCCCCCCCGTCATACCTCTCGTTGCAAATGGAATACATTTTGTTAGTTGGTTAGTTAGTCAAATGTACACCCATTAACATCTAACACACACAGAATAACACTAATCACAGATGGGGAATTCAGGAGTCAAAAGGAAAAGCCGAATATAAATACACAAATATATGGATGTGTTCTTGTTGTTTTGCTGTCTTGGGTTTTTGTATTGTTGATGTTGTGGTTGTAACCCCCCTCTTCCGCGACCTCCACTGGCTCCCGGTAATCGCTCGCATTGGATTCAAGACACTGGCACTGGCCTACAAGGCTGTCAACGGAACCGCCCCTACCTACCTCCAAACATGAGTCAGAGCCCACGGCCCAGCTCGGGCTCTCCGCTCAACAACTTCGGCTGGACGACTGGTACCTCCTTCACTAAGAACTGGCAAACATCGCTCTGCCCCAAGTCCCAACTCTTGACGTTCTGGCTCCGCAGTGGTGGACTGAGCTCCCGTTCAGAGTTCACCTGGACTCTGCATAACCCCCACGTCATCCCTCTTCTAACCCGAGCAGTACTTTGAGTGTTTGTACATCTTGGCATTATTCATAGTACTTAGCATTGTTTAGCATATTGTATGTTCTTAGATGTTGGTACTGCACTCAGAATGACACTTCTGCTCTTATCCCAGTTATTATGCAAACAACCTAGCAATTATGAAACTCATTCTATTATCCTTGTAACTATGAATACTTGAAACCTGCTCTATTCTTATCTTTATGTACCACAGCGATATATTGCTGTCTCTCCTTCAACAAATGTACTCTTTGTACGTCACTTTGGATAAAATCCTGTATTTGTATGTGAGAATTAAACTTCTTCAATCTTGAATCTTGAAAAGCGTCTGCCAAAAGCCAGAAATGTAAATGTTGCTGTTGTGGTGGTGGTGTTGTTCATGTGGTTGTGGTCTTGTGTTTTGCTTTCTTCGATTCTTTGAAAATTTCTCTGCACACACACACACACACACACACACACGAGTGGCGGCGATTCCCAAGAAAGACAATAACTGAAACATTTTTAATCGCCACCAAAAGCCGCCATCACCACCCGATGGCTCGCAGCCCGCCAGAATTATGTCTGGGATAAATATCTCCTCATCGTCCCCGTGGGGAGAGAGAGAGAGACAGAGAGAGAGAGAGAGAGAGAGAGAGAGAGAGAGAGAGAGAGCTCCAGCCGTCCCCCGCCAGCTCCCTGCAGTCAAGCCTCCAAGGGCCTCCCTGGACATGGAGGTCGGCAACTCATTTTCCAGGGACAGAGATCTATTATAAAACCTATCTGTTCTCCCTCGCATGCGCGCCGTCCACCGGGGGCTGGGCACCGCGGACGGGGTCGGGTCGCCTCTAATTGTTTTTGCTACGTCGCGCCGTTGACCCGGTTACACTGGAGAAGAGTCTATACTCCAGGCCTGAGAGGGAGGGAGGGAGGGAGGGAGGGATGGGGAGAGATAGGGGGAGCTGGAGAGAGGGGGAGACAAAGAGGGAGGGAGGAGGGTAGAGAGAGAGAGAGGGAGGGAGGAGGGTAGAGAGAGAGAGAGAGAGAGAGGAGAGAGAGAGAGAGAGAGAGAGAGAGAGAGAGAGAGAGATGGAGAGAGATGGAGACAAAGAGAGAGGGAGGAGGGGAGGTATGGATGAAGTGATAGGGAGAGCTGGAGAGAGGGGGTGAGAGAGAGGGATGGATGGAGGGAGGGGGAGAGAGACAGGGAGAGCTGGAGAGAGGGAGAGAAAGAGAGAGACAAAGGGGAAGGGAGAGAGAGAGAGATCAGGAGAGCTGGAGAGAGAGATGCGGGAGAGAGAGACAGAGAAAGATGTTGGGAGAAAGAGAGAGAGATAGGCAGAGAGAGAGAGAGAGAGAGCGAGAGATGGGGGAGAGATAGAGAGAGAAAAATGGAGACAGAGACAAAAATGGATGCATCGGGTGGCTGCCCTTTTGACCCTTGTGTTCGGGTTGTAATCATTTCAACCTTAAGCTGTTGCTGCTGTTGCCGTTTGCCCTGCGCTTTTATACTGCGCAGACTTCAGACAGACGTCATTAAGGAGTGCTTAGGGGGTTGAAAGGTGCCTACAGGGAGGCTGCGGACATTGGGGATGGGAAACCAGTTGGGTACTTTTTGGCTGGTGAGCACCTTAACCACTGCACTATGGCCTCCTCCTACGACCACCGTGACATGAACGCAGCAGTATCTCTATCAGTTCAGTTCAGGCAACTTCATTCATCCCGAGAAGGGCAATTCATTTGCAGAGGAAAAAAAGGACTTTTTTTTTTAATTTCATTCAACATCGTGACCTTAACAGAAACACAGAAACATCCAACGTACGGTAGGCACCCAGCGAACAACAATGACGTAAATGGTAAATGGATCACATTTATATATCGCACTTTTATCCAAAGCGCCTTCCAGTATTGCCTCACATTCACCCATTCATACACCGATGGAGGTGCCAACCATGCAAGGTAACAACCAACACGTCAGGAGCGGTTAGGGTTAGGTGGTGTCTTGCTCAGGGACACCTCAACCCTTTGCTAGGCGGAGCACGGGGATCGAACCAGCAACCTTCCTGTTGCCAGACAACCGCTCTTACCTCCTGAGCTACTGCCGCTGATATGTAATCGGTGAACAGGCGGGCCGTTTTGACGTCGCGGCCGACCTCCTCGTCCAACTGGAATGCTGTGGCTGCGGACGCCCGTGTTCAAAATGGACGTGTTGTCATGGAAACCAAGCGACGCGACCGTCGCCTCCGTTGAAAGGCGTGTTGCCGCGAGAGGCTCTGAAAGGCCCGCCATGAATGTCCTCGACACGATGAAAGAGCATCGCCTGCGTCGCTGTAAGTTTTAGGTTGCCGTTTTGTTCCGTGCCATCGGGTTTAATTTCTTTTCACGGTCAATAATAAATGCAAATGAGGGGGTCATTCAAACCATAAAATCTACAGGCAAGGAACACAGGTAAACGTGCCTTTTTATCGCGTCGGTAGAATCTCTCTCGGGGTAAAAGCGAGAAAGATTGTTTTTTTGCGAGGAGGAGGGAGGAATGAAAGTCCTCTAATGCATGCACTTTCTGAAGGTCCTGGCAACGAAGGCACCCCCCCCCCCCCAGCGAGAGCATTGTGCGTTCCACCTGCGGCGACGAGGCTTTGACCGAGAGAGAACCCCACCGCACTCCAGCGCCCGCTTCATAACAACCAGAACGTTGAAGATATGAATAAATGTTGGGATTTGATTACATATTCCCCAGGGGCTTTAAGTTGGATCCGGATGTTCTGTGGGAGGCGGGGGGGGGGATACATGTCTTTTGATTAGATCGTGGGAGCGCTCTTATCGGAATCAAACATTTTCTATTTTGAGTAACAACGCTGTGTCTTCAAGTCACACAAGCCGGAGACGATTCCTCCATTTGCGGGAGGATGTACAGTGTACAAAAATCAACCCCATTTAATTAGATTTTTCATATAGATTTCTGTGATTTCTTCTCCATTATTCATCTTTTTGTATTAATACAATTGGGAGAGGATATAAAACCGAGTGTGCATACCAATACAATAATAGCCTAAATAAAAGGGGAGATGATTTGAAGAAGTCAATAAAGACAATAATGAAGATTTGGGTAATATATTGTTATTGCAAATCTTATTTTTTAATTGTATTCAAATGAGGAGAAGCCTGCAGGCTAACAGGGGTATTACATTCTCTTCATCAGACCCATAAACCTTACATAAAGACCCATCAGACCCATTCACCTTACATAAAGCATGTCTATGCAAAAGCTTTTTGTGAGGCTTTGAGTGGGAATTATCATGTCTAACAATGACCTCGGTGTTGCCTATGAATTGAAGAACTGCATTCATCATAACCCAAAGTGTTGCGGTGTGTGTGTGCTTTGTTACATGCCCCGCATTTTAGATTACTGCAGCCTGCGTGGATTCTTTGAAGCTTTTGTGGATAATAAATAACTGAAAACCCAATAGCTCGACGAGCTCTATAGTCATATTTTATTGAGGCCACAAATTAAATTAAGTGGTTTTCCGAGACCACACAGGGAGCTGTGGCGTGCCCTATGGATGCCTCGCCATGCGTGATCGCCTGCAGGAGGGATCCGCCATAACCAACCAAGGCAAAAGACGGCAAAGCCTTAATGGTCTCACCCGAGGAGAAGTCTTGTTTGGTTGTCAAAATCTGCTAAATGTTCAGCCATGACTGAAAATCTTTCAGATCGCACTTAACGACGCTTTCTGTCGTCCAACACAACAAACACTTGCTGGCAGTCCTCTCTCCGACGCTCGTTCACGTTTCCTACAGCTCTAGCCTAATCCTGCAACAACTCAACTCTCAACAGATTTCACGAGTGATACTTACTCTTGAGCGAGTCATTGTCAGACACCATAACAAACAGTCAATAGATCAACTGAATGGTGAAGAAAGAAGTTATATTTCTCTGTCGGGATCCATTCCATAATGTTGTCCAACACAACAATCAGAGACTGTCAGTGGCTAAAACAAGAACTTTTAGAGGACGCACAGACAGTATTGGCCCAAAGGGTTACAATGCCGACATTTTGCGGCTTTGTTCCTCACTCAATACTGGACCAATTTCAAAAAATGTTGTCAGCTTTAGTCAGTTAGACCCAAACTGATGGGGAAATTCGGTCCATGTTGAAAGATACTTAAATTACCCTTGAATCAGAGGTACAGTCTCAAAGGGCTTCACAGGTCAATGTTTTAGGACACCCCCTGACCCCAAAGCCCTCCAAAAGGCAAAGAGAAATCCCCCAGGGAAGACACCCTGAGAACCACAGACCGTAGGAAAGAAGGAACACAGAAGCAGGATCCCTCCCTCCAGGGCTGGGTAGCAGTGCACTCTGTGCCCAACGACCAGATTGACTGCACAATGGTGGCATGAAACAAAGCAGAAACAACAAGTCAACTAGAAATTAGATAAGTAAAAGGTACCACAAAATCCATTAGAATCCTGGCCTGGGTGTTGTCTTCCTCACAACATTAAATAGAGGAATAAAATTATTTCACCGGGAGCAAGTTTGCAATTTAGAAAATTGTTGCCGCCACAGACCGTTTTCTCCCCACGCTACCAAATGCCAGTGAACATTTCCTCCATCTGTAGGGCAGATGGAAGACGCAGGGAATTTGAACCAAAACAAGTTATTTCCTTCCAAAAAATGACAACAGTTGCTCCAACACTGAGCTCCAGACAGCGAGAGTGCACTTGGGACGCGTTGGCATGCGGATGACCACACCAACCCTGGGGTTGCCTGAGGACACCGTTGGGCCGCATCCGAACCTCGGTGGGGGTGGTAGGACCCTACCGAGGTTCTGCTCAAGGTTCTTTTGTCGTGTCGTAGTCGTGTAGTTTGTTTGCGCTCGTCAACAACCACATTTTGATGATTAGTACCGAGCTCTTGGTCCAGCTTCGGCGAGCAGCGCTGAGCTTTAACATTGAGAGTAGAGCCTGATTCCATACTAGCGACAATACGGCTTTTTTCATATACTTTTTTTCATGTAGAACTACACGATACCCAAGTATATTATTTGTCTGGAATGTTACTGTGTATAGCCTATTGTAACACCCAAAGTACTACTATGCTGTAGTTGACATGGTACTTGTGCTGTCATGGCAACACCCACTGGTATAAAAAGAACCCCGCTATTTTAGAAATGATTCAGTTCAGAGGTGCCGGTGTTGGTATGTTCTTGGGTGAGATCAGGTGTTTCAATAAATAGCGTTTGAAAGAGAAAGGGTTTTGAAATGTAAATGCCCTCTGGAAAAATAAAAATATATTGAAGTACAATCCTTGAGCAGAAATACAAACTTTCCAAGGTTTTAATTGGAGTGAAGCTCGAGGGGGTTTTAGGTTCAAATGTGGCACATTTCCCCTGACACAGCTCCCAGAGATTGCTTTCATTCTTCACCCAAAAAGTAATGAAGAGTCTGAAGTATATAATTATTCCAAGTGTGGGTCATTTAAAGCAAATAGCCTTGACAAGACTTGCGGATTAACACGGACAAATCCTTCGTCCTCCTCCTCGTCATGTCCAATAGCTCTGTGTGTGTGTGTGTGTGTGTGTGTGTGTGTGTGTGTGTGTGTGTGTGTGTGTGTGTGTGTGTGTGTGTGTGTACTGTACAACAGCAGAGCGTCACAAAGACCAAAAGGAGGCTTAAGAAAGGTTTAAGATGTTAAGACTGGATCGATTGTTAGCTCCTACATGATGCACTGGGGCCCCCCTGGCTGTGTTGCACCCTAGGAGGAGGAAGCAGCAGCGATGCATTAAGCAGCAGGGAGGCCCTCGGGGATTCAGAAGCGATCGAGCCCAAGACTCCGGAGCGTGGCCATCTTGTTAGCCGTGTTTGGGAAAATTACGAATAAACTATTTACAGCGAACAACTCTCCACTGCCACGGGTCTGCCAGCGCCGCCGCCATGTTCCTCACGCTTTCTAAGCAAGGGGATCGAAGTGAAGTGAGGATTATGTGGAACTCTATAATCTATATACGTACAATGGCAGAATACTACCATGTATCTTGATGTATACCATCTTTATTATGTACATTGTGCCATTGTCAATATCGATATATATATATATTTTTCTCTCTTCTTGCCTACTTCCTACGTACTGTCACCTGCCATGTCACAAGAGTTTCACTGTTCAGAACGGCTCTGCGTCTGCGTTGTGATGTACATGTGACAATAAAACACTTTGACTTTAATGAATGTATGTAGTGTGACGGTGGAACTCAATGCACAGTATATACAGGACAGTACAATGGTATAACACCAGCATCATGTATGACGTACAAAGGTACAAGTGCATCATATGCATCATATATAACATAATGCAATGGCAGAATACGATGTATGTATGTAGTATGATGGAACTCTATCATGTATATAGTATCATGTATATCGTACAATTGCATAACAGCACGATCATCTACGTGTATATGTACTACAAAGGTACAAATGCATCATCAAATGCATCAAAGGCAGAATTGTACCGTGTATATACCGTATGTAGTATGATGGTGGAAGTTGAACTTTATGTACGACATATACTACTGCTCTGTACTATATGAAGTACAATGGCATAAAACCACCACCATCTATATATGTAGTAGTACACGGTACAAATCATCATAATACGGAATACAATGGTAGAATATACTACAGTATGTCGTGCAATGGTGGAACTCAGTCATGTATGCCCAATACATAATAGTACTTAGTAGTAGGCCTGGTCGCAGTCCTACGAAGAGCAGTTTCCATAGTACCGACTCGTATCCTGGATTAATAGTACCATAGTCGTAATTATGAGAGTCGAAGTTAAAGTAACGACGCAGAAAGTTTCGAAAGCATCTATTAGTTTATGTTAGATAATTGCACGGAGAGGCAACAGGGCGACAGGGAATAACAAACGAACGCCAAACAACGGCGTAGCGCGGGTATTTACTCCTCCACACTGTAATGTGTTGAATTACTCGAATTAATTAGAGACGGAGCGTTCTCTCCCCGCCCGGCTACCTGGGGATCGGCAGCCAAATGCCAACAAAAACAGACTCGTTCTTCAACCTCCGACGCAGACGCAGACGCAGACACCGGGCCGACCATCCCATCGCCATCGCCACGGCGACTGGACCATTAGCGGAGCAGAAGAAGAAGCAGCAGCAGCAACACACACACACACAACAACCGCAACCCACACCGAACACAACACACACACAAAGAACCACAGCACCCACCAAGGAGGGAGAAGAGGAGGGAGAGGAGAGGAGGGGAGGAGGAGAGGGAGGAGAAGAGGAGGAGAAGAGGGAGAGAGAGGAGGGGGGAGGAGGGAGAAGGAGGAGGAGGAGAGGAGAGGGGAAGGAGGGAGGGGAGGAGGAGGGAGGAGGAGAAGAGGAGGGGAGGAGAAGGAGGAGGAGAGGAGGGAGGAGAAGAGGGGGAGAGAGGAGAGGAGGAGGAGGGGGAGGGGAGGAGGGGGAGGGGGAGAGGAGGGGGGAGGAGCTATGTTGTGCAGACACGGCGGGTAATAGTGCGTAATTATCATCCCATGTCGAGCAGCCGGCGTTCTCCGGCCTGCATGACGGCGCGCGCTCGTAACGGAAAAGGTTGCGCGGCGCGGTGATCCGTGGCACCTTATCACCGCCATCCCTCCGGGGGGCGGGGTGAGGGGGGGTGCGGGGGATGGGGGGGGAGGGGCTTGCAGATGGAGGTGGGGTGTGGGGGGGCAAGGCAGACCAGGCTAATAGAGACGCCAGGGTCACACACTGCGCACACGCACACAAAAACACACACACACACTGCATGTCTTAACGGGGACATATTATGCCACCGGGTGCGAGCGTGATCAGCCGTTGCAAGCCGTTTCACAACTGCCATGTGACTACCGTCTAGTGACATCACAAGTGGGAATGTCCACCGAGATGTACGCTGACTAGATCAGTCTACCAGCCGTACCCAGTGGACAGCACCACTGACAGGTAAACTGATCTAGTCAGCATCCATCTAGGTGGACATTCCCACTTGTGATGTCACGAGACGGTAGTCACATGGCAATTGTGAAACGGCTTGCAATGGCTAATCACACCCTTTAAAGTATGTGTATTAGCCGTGCACACTGTGTGTGTGTGTGTGTGTGTGTGTGTGTGTGTGTGTGTGTGTGTGTGTGTGTGTGTGTGTGTGTGTGTGTGTTTGTATTAATGTATTCATGAACAGTACAGTACTCGTACATAGCAAATGAGCACATGATGTATTGGTGTGATGAGAGGAACATCTGAACGTCTGCTCCCAGTCCGTGGAGAGGGGCTGGTAGAAGCAGAGGGGCCTAGCCATATATATATATATATACTGTGTATACGGGCGCAGATACAGAACGGTATTTATAGCGCCATGATTACGTAACCGCTCCGAGATATATATATATATATATATATATATATATATATATATATATATATATATATACTGTATTCACTGGAGGAGCTGACCGTTATCTTAAGACATGGAACACACTCCTCTCTCAGAAGAAGCTTGGTAGCTTTTAGCTTCCACGTTGATGTCTTTTTTTAAGGACAACAGACCTGAAAAACAGCTTCTCCTCTCGTTCAAGAGCTGCCGTTATCGCCCTGAGCACACCTTTGGTGGCCGCGGTGTCTGTAGACGGAGGGGCGGGAAACACGCGCACCCAAAATAAGCACACGTGGCGTTATGCAACACGGACATCTTTGTTCTTTAACGTACGTACGTACAAAGAATGCAGTCTCTAAACTCTTGGCTCCACACCAGGATGAGTTGCATTAGGCTGCAACACATTTTACGTTGCTTTGTTTTGTAAAGAAGCAGAACGGAAGAAAGAAATAAAACTAAGCCAGTGCATTTGGAAATCGTCCACGCGTTGGGGAGTAAAACAGCAGGACACCCGAGACCCACAGCCGACGTGTGAGTGAGGAAGGACACGGAGGAAAGGAAAGAATGATAAAAACAGAATACATTATCTCTCTCTCTGTATGTATTTCAGTTTCGGCAGCCAGCGTGTCTTGGAGTTTGTTAAAGTGGGATTTAGACCGCGGCGTCTCCTGCGGGACCTCCACCGGAGAGACACCGGGAGTGGGAACCACAGACGCCAGATTGTGGGTCAAACAGCTCCCGGCCATCTTCAACATACACAGTTACATGACCCCCATGGGTTGAGCTGTGCACCGCTCTCCAGCGGCCCCACTGTGTGTTGTATACTCCGATAGGGCTCTTGGTGCAATACGTGAATAATATATCATAAGTACTTGGATTTTACTGGATTCATAGAATATGTTCCCCATTCCTACATTCCTTGTGTTTTCTTTGACATTGCATTATTTATCTTTATTATGCATATTGTGTTATCTTTATTGTGTTTATTGTGCCATTCTCAATATATACATGTATATATTTAGGTTTTTCAATGCATTTACAGATTGTTTTTTTATCTTCTCTTTGTCTTATTTTTTGACTACTTCCTACGTACTGTTCAGAACGGCCCTGGGTTGTGATGTACATGGGACAAATAAAACACTTTGACTTTGACTTACTTCGCTTTTATCCAAAAGACTTGCAAAGAACACAGATAAAGGTCATTATCAGTGTTGGGCAGTAGTATCTCTACAAGTAGCAGCAGGCTAGTTTAACGTCATTCCTCACCAGTGTGACGGTGGCGCTGTGGTTTTCTGAATCCGATAGCTTTTCAGTCGTGGATCGCTTTCATCGATCGAGGCGCGCGGTATCGACGTCGTCCGCGCTACATTCGTCGTCCGAGCGTTTCTGCTGCGGTCTGAGAGAAAACTCCCCGGGATCGGTACGTAAGTGACATCGCCGCCGCCACCACCGTCACCACCAACTTCATCACCTCCACCTCCGCGACCTCCACCACCACCAGCACCTCACCACCACCGCCGCCACCAGCACCTCACCACCACCGCCACCAAACACAGAGCGGTATGTGCAGCCGTCAGAAGCGGGTGTATGACGTACGGTGGTGACATCACCCTGCAACTCGTCTGCTGCTTCGGGGGAATACGGAAAACACAACGCAAGCTGGATGATGGAAAGATGAGGCTGAGGACAGACAGGAATTGATCCCGAGTGACACACACACACACACACACACACACTCTCTCTCTCTCTTCTCCCTCAATTCAATTTCTATTTAAAGAGCTTTATTGGCATGGGAAATGTACATTTACATTGCCAAAGCGAGTGGTGAATAAAACTAAAACAAAACAAATCTAATTTACAATTGTCGATTGACAAATGTACAATTGCAGATATTCTATAATAAAGAAATGTGGACACAAAGCTGCAATATTGCAGTTTTGAGTTTCTTTGAGTTTTTGAGTCTCTAAAGTATACTTATAAAGAACTAAATCTCTCTCTCTCTCTCTCTCTCCCGACTTGCTTTCTGTTATTATGTGGAGAACATCGTTTTTGTTGCCAGATTGGTTTTGGAGCACTGAACCCACAGAGGGCAACTTGCTTAATATACAATTGCACTGAACATTTGTTGCCTACCTATCTGTTTAACTGACTGTTTTATTGATCAGCGGGATCACTGGCTTGACATGGAATTAAGTTGGTTCATTGTAAAAAAAATAAGTAAAAATAAAAGAATAAATAATAGCTCGGATTTAGCAAACTACCTTTGCTGTAGCTTAGCTTGCTGCATTTCTCTGGGGGGGTTGCTAGATTCAGTGTTGTGAAGAATTAATTGAATGCAGAGTAACTAGCAGCTTAGCTCACTACGCTTTCCAATTCGCTTGCCCAACACTAGTCATTATAATGAGGAGGTAGGTTGCTGGAAATCTTGCTAAAAAATGCCTCCAAGTAGGCTACAGACACTGGGGATTGAACCCGGTACCATTTGGCTTGTGGTCATACTCTTGCTTGGTAAAATAATGATTCCAAAAGTCTCATTTTAAAGCGGAGAATCACTCCCAGAACCAGGGTGTAAATGCTGGGGGATATTAGGTTATTGGACCAGTTTAAAAGAAGACATTGTGTGGGCAACAACAGCCTGCTAGCCTCCCAGTGGAACCTTCCAGTGTGTTTACAAATGTCGGGCTGGAAGCAACACTCGAGGACTCCATTGTGAACTAAATGAACTCTGAGACACCATACCTCAGCCTGCTTTGAAATAAAATACACTCCAGAGGTTACTCACTTAAAATGATGTAGTTATTTAGCAGACGTTCATATCTAAAGTGCCTCTCAGTGAATACAGATATGGACGTCGTTGAGGTGAAGGTATAAGTACCTTTGGGTTGCGTGTAAAACACCCAAACCCTAACTATCCTGCATAGAAAAAATTATTCCGTTTGTAGAAATTGGTTCGGCAGAACGTCGACGCCGTGACGGGTTGACGCACAGGAAAATAATTTCATTGAACAGACCGAGCGGTAGAAAAGCGCCACTGGCTTGGCCTGCTAATCCCCTTGGGAGGTACTCTCGTGGGTGCACCGTGACGTGACTGACATAATAGGAACACACACACACACACACACACACACACACACACACACACAGACACAGACACAGACACAGACACACAGACACACACACACACACCATGAGGCGTGCTGCCGTGGGTTCGTGTCGACGACGGACCTCCTGGGGAGCGGCTCTTGACGCCGGCGTGCGAGCACTTTGCCGTTCTCCTCCGTTTCCCGAACAGACTCGATCTCAGGCACGCACCGGAGACCTCCCAGACGGACCCCCGGCGCTCGCGGTTTGTTTGCCGTGGTGTTAAGGTGTACGACGTCAACCTGACACCGCGTGTCTACACGACGCGACACGACGCGACCCACAGTGGTCTGCACCCCGCTGTGGATTCGCACAAAGGCCCGCGACGGATTCACGACGAGGCCATTAGCGCGAGATCACATTTGGGTTTTATTTTTTGCCATGTCTCGAGGCGCTTGCGTAATGGAGCGGTATTTCTATTTTAGAATCCGGTTGACATTTTGCAACACCTCATTTGCTCTCAGTCACAAATGGTCAAAGTCAACAGAAATAATGGGAATTTGTTTAAATGACCCCCCCCCCATTACCATTTAATGGCAATTTAACCACATCTATATACTCTTTAAAATGTGTGTATAATTTACAGCACAAAATACAGCTTAGTGCATGTTCATATCAGGATTCCAGTGCCTTCAGACTCTCCGCTGAAACAGCCGAACAGAGGAATGGGCCATTTTCTTTGCCCGTTGATTTTATGATGGCTCTCATTGGCCGGTTCTTGAATACATTGGGGAGCCCCGGTGAACATCAGCCAATCGACAAGCACAATCAGCTAAGAAGTCAGCAGCCTCCAGAGATGAGATGAGACCTGCACAGCTTTCAGGTCCTTTTAGAGTTCGCCTCTCTGGCCAAGCGATTTGATCGGCCCCAATGATTCCCCAGGTGAGCAGCCACCTCAGCCCCGGTTCCATTCGAACAGGAAGTACAATGAGAAGTCGACAGCGATTAGTCAAATAAAAGGGATAGATTAAAGGAACTTTGGCAGCACAAGTGAGGGTAATTTATATTAGAATTGATCAGCACTTTTGCAGAGAAATCCCCCAGAGAAATCTGCGCTGGATCTTAGCTGCAACAAACTCACGCTGTGCTACCGAGGGAGGCTGTTAAAGACACCGCTATCAATAGATTGTTCACATGTCTGACACAGAGGCTTTACACAAGCACAAAAAAAACAAAAACTCGGACTGGTTCCTGATTAAATGAAATTGTCACGGCTGGCGCGGTGATCTATGACACTCAGGGAACGGGGGTAAAGCGCCATAAATCTCCCTTTGTCCTGCCTTGAAATGTCAGCATTTGCTAAAATGAGCCTAGAGATAGTTTTATTCCACAATGCTAAAAGTGAGAAAGCAGACGCCGCTGGTCTTAAGACGCCGTTCCTCCCCTAAGCAATAAAAAGCACTGCTTTCTCATCAACAGACAACAGCAGCACTCTGCCAGGGCGTAGCGGGTGGAGCCAAGGTCAGCGCCATCATACTTTACCCCCAGAAGAATGCGCATGAAAACACAATGCAACCTGCTCACACACACACACACCACACACACACACACGGGGGCGCTTGAGGAGAAACCTCAGAGCTGTTGGAAAAGCCCAGCGTTATGTCAAGGGTGTCATTTCCACAGGAAAGCACCGGGTCTTTTGACCTTTTTTTTTTTCCGAGACGCCATCTGCACATTCGTCCTCGCGCGCGACGACGGGCCGGTTAAAACGCTCATCAATTCGTCCGGATACTTTCGTCCGTGTACAACGCATACTATCACGGAGGCACAGGGGGATAGGGAGCCAGAAATATTACGGTCCCAGCTGCTGCTTCTGCTTCTTCTTCTTCTTCTTCTTCACACTCGCAGCCACCGTCACCATCACACGCCACCCCCCCTCCGTTACTTCAAGCGAATAAATCTCGACTTTATCCCGCGTGCCTAAAATGTAAACACACGCCACTTTTAAAGTCTCGGCGTCAGCTACTTCCCCCAAACCCCCGGTCTCGAGGACACAAAGAGCCATTCTTCTTAGTACAGTGACTTAATTACCAGCAGCACTTATGCGGCGTTATCCACCAGCTGAGACTGTAATGACTGCAGAGACACCAGCTGTGAACTATTAAGGACAGGATGGCAATGACCGGGCAATCCAGAAACCAGTCTCTCGGGAGTCCCAGAGAGACCGTTTTACTGCAGTCAGGGGGCCACGGAAAAACGGATCACAGTCGCGGTGCTTTTTTAACACAACACGACATAATTGAGTTGATTGACGACACGAGTGAGATTGATCGATCGGACATCGATCTGCTGCTTGGTTGATGAGAGAATAGGGCCGAGGTCATGAAGAGAAGGCGGCGCTAGGAGACGCAGGCATGGCGTTTGGGCGGGAACCGTTCGTAAAAACGATGTGTACTCACCCGGTACCAAACTATCTCCCGGAGCCTCCCGTCGGTTTTGAAGTTGCACTTGAGCGTGACGGTTTCTCCCACGACGACCGGAGGCAGCGGCTCAATGGTCACCGTCAAATATCCTGCAAGAAAGTGAAGGGAAAAGCACACTCAGGAGTGATTATGACGGACAGGAGGTAATAATTGCACGAGATAAAAATCTAAGAGCAAACTCCGTCGGATTGCTCTTGAACAAGGCGCGTTTGGGTCCGTTTTATTCCCATTTGAAATGAAATGATTAATCTTTTCAAACACCAAACGGCCATGAATGATTCATGGGCGTTGAGTGAACATGTTGAGTGTTGGCTGCTTTAGAGCGGAGATTGACGGAGACCATGTGGAGACTAGTATCTATTCAAAGCCTGTAAAGTGGGAGCACAATCTCAGAGCCCGATACGTAGCTGGCATATTGGCTCCTATTGTCCGATCCTCCCCTCAGACATTCAAACGGTTTGGAGGCACCGCCAAGGCATTCATTGAGACCCACGGTATTTATCATTTACAATGGAAGTTGAATGTGTTCAATGGAAGTTGAATATAAACATGCTGAAATATGTGCCATTTTTTTTATAATTTTGCTGTGTTATATTTTAGCCGATGTATTGATTCATTTATTTATGTAGTTAGTAGATCTAAATATTCCAGGGAAATAAACTTATCTGAAGGTAAACAACGACCCCATTATATATGCCTAGGTCTACCGTCATTAACACATGCAAGAATGTAATTAATGATGTGGCTAAAACAATATCACGTTTCTATCTTCTATCACTACTGTTATGAATATAAACCCATATTTTCCTAAAATACAGTCCACTTGCTATCCACTTGTAGTGGAAACGTCAAAACAGATTTTATTACTTTGTCTTCATCCCGAAGACAGTAGCTTCAGTGAACGACAGCGAAGGGAGACTCTGAATGAGTCCGGGAAGGATTTTGTTAATAGGTTAAGTGATGCCGATTAAATTCCAGGGGTATCCCGACTATTACCTTGTAAGTGCAGAGCTAAGCAGTTTAAACAACCGTTAATTCAATGTTCCATGCGACTAGTGGTTCCCATTACACACGACCCAGCCTGTGAAACTGTGGATACCACTTGGAAACGTGGGGGGACCGGAGTAGAGGGAACGGAACGCACACCGCGTTGCGTTGTCCTGTGACAGTCAAGCTGCTGGTAGGCTATAGCCAAGAATATACAGCCACTTTAACATAGTCCCGCATCAGGAGCAGTGTCAAGTCAAGTGTGTTATTGTGTGTGTGTCACGTGTTTATTGTCACGTGTTTAGTATGTTCTTCATAACGCAGGGTCATTCTGAACGGTGAAACTCTTCGACAGGACAGTATGCAAAAAAGTATGCAATAAAAATAAAATCACAAGAAGAGAAATGTATGTGTATATATACTGTATGCACTGAAAATATACATACAGTATATACACACATGGAAAAAATTAATATATTGAGAACGGCACAATATACATAATAAGATAACACAATATATCCACATCCAGAGTACTTAAATACAACATAGGGAATATGGCATGGTATCCGGAAGTAGTTGAATCATCTAAAAGCCTCAATTTTCCTCGGTTGGTCGTTTTGTCGTGGTGGTAAAATGCGATCGCCGACTTCTGTGCAGGGATGAGAAATGGCAACGGCACACATACATGTTGGAGACCCTGTGGACGGTTTCACGGTTTCTCCAGAGACGCTTTCCTCCAGAGATGTTATCCTCCAGAGATGTTATTCTCTCTGTGTAATCCTCACCCACCTCCCGGACCCCGTCGTAGAGGCATGTACTGTACTTTCCGTTCAACAACCACTTTGCCACTTCATACAAGTACCGCTGACGTCGTATTTTTCCGTTTGTGTGTCTCGTGCAGGCATGAGCATAACACCAGCACCAGCACCACCGCCTCCCTCCTCCACCATCAGCCCTCCATAATGTCCCTCTCTATGAGCAGCAAGCATCTCCATCAACCTCCATCAGCACACACACACACACCCAGCCACCCACCCGCACACCAGGATCGATACTCCAGGCCTTATACATATGTACACGAGTCGAGTCCCGACGTCACTATGCAGGTTCTTGTGTCAAACACCGCTATAGATTTCTACCAGTCAATCGCACGGGTCTGTCTTGATTGAAGAGCTGTTTAATGATCCAAAAAAAGACTCGATTGATTCCCCCACGCCGCTTATAGTAGCTCCGCCCCATTCTGTGATTGGATATATTTTTGCAACGCCGGACAGATCTGCTGCGGCGTGCTGTTCAAAGTGCAACGGTCTGACGTGTGTCAATGTTCCCTGCATTGTGTTGAGTCAACCTCACCGCCTCACTCGTGGGCGAGGCTACAAGGCTCGCCTCGGAGAGCGATTTGCATTTGAGTTGAAACACGGGGGGGGGTCAAAAGCCGCATTTAATTCAATAAACATGACGTGGAGGTACAGTATCGCACTATCGAGTTTGGAATAATAATGTGCGGTAAAACAATATCGCCTGTGCCTTTGTTTCGCTCACAGCACAACAATCTATGTGCATATATTAGGTGGAATAATCACAAGGGGCAGGGATTTTACACTGTACCGGGCTCTGTTGCAGCTTTCAGGCCAACAAACACACACACACACACACACACACACACACACACACACTTTCATAAGAGAGAGAGAGGGCGCGGTGAATGTACTTTTCTGCGATCCGTTCCATATGTACACAGGCGGCAAAGTTAAGTTATGTTGGGACTGGCAGACAGACGGTGTCTCTCGGGGCGTCACTATCAATCCAACTGCTTTCTCTCCGCAGAAAACAAAAAGATCACGGAGGGAAAAAGTTCCGGAACACAGTGTGCTGCTTGGCGCGCGCGGATTAAACTCTCTGCAGACTCTTTCCTGGTTTAGCGCGGCGGCATCAGCAGGTGCCTCCAGTCAACATCACCTGCTGTACCTGCTTTTGGAGTTCAGAGACGAAAATGCCTCCTTAAGACGCAGCCGGTGCCTCTTCCTTTAATGATAGTGAATAGAGTGGTCTACAAGGGCTACTTTACTGTCTTTATTTTGATCTTTATTAATATATAGATATACAGTATGTATAGAATGCATTATGTGCAGCCTATATACCTGCATAACATACCCACGTACCTGTAGTCTAACCCAGATTCAGAAGCCCATGGAGGGTGGAAGCCATTATATAACATAATATAATAAAACGTAAAGTAATGACTGCAATCTGAGATGACAGTTAGGCTCTGCCCGGTCGGAATGCGTGTATAAATTCACACGCCGACGGGATGTGATGTGATGCAAGCATACACACTGTAATGCAGGAATCATGTTTGTTTCGGTTTATTAGATCCCGCTATTAATCCAATTTGATCATTTTTGGGAGAGATACATTCCACTCTGAGCCGATGAGGAGCGACAGGTTTGGATGGCGTTTTATCAACCCGAGGGAATGTAGAACTAAGCTTTAACTCCGAGGCTTTTGAAGAGTATCTTGTTCTGCGTCTTCTTTTAAAATTAACTGAGCTGCTGTGGAATTAAGAATCCACCGACACAATCTGTGGTACCGTCAGCAGGCTGATAAACAGTCTGAAGAAGAAGGCTTTTTAGGCCATATGCGACAATCGGCTTTAAAATGCTGGCACCACATGAATAAAATATGGATCTGTATTAATATAATTTACTTATGAATCATTTCCTTTTGTATTTTATAACGGTAATGTGAAGAGAATTCATGCATTGGTCTCAGACATTACCATTAATGTATTAATGTAAAAATCGGCAACAGCGCATCCATCTGAAGAATACGTAGAATAATTGTTTTGGTAAGTTAGCACTTTGACCCGGCGGTGAGCCAGTGTGACAGTCCGTCACGACGCGCTCACTAAAACAACGTAATTAAATCAACAGATACGAGAGGGCCTCCTCCCCAGGGTCCGTGTGGAGGGAGGAACCTGCGGTGAAGGCTGCACAACATTAACACAAAGCCCGGCGCTCTTAGAGGAAATCCTCACCACTTACCCGCGCTAACCCACGGCGAGAGCTGCCTCGCATCGCACAGCCCGCGTGTGTGTGTGTGTGTCGTGTGGTGTGCGTGGCGTTGCGTGTGCGGGTGCGTGGTGTGTGGGTGGGCAGCAGCACTGGCTCAAGAGCTACAGCGGTTGTCTGGCAACTGGAGGGTTGCCGGTTCGATCCCCTCCCCAAGTGCAGATGTGTAGACCCCAGCATTGCCTTGCATGGTCGACACCCCCGTCGGTGTTTGAATTAATGTGCGTATGAACGGCTGAATGTGAGTCAATGCTGCAAAGTGCTCTTCATAAAAGCACTATATAATAAATGTGATCCATTTACCATGTCTCTCTCCAGGAGGGAGAGAGACATGGTAAAAATCCACTTCCAGTGGAAACAGACTGGTTGTTGCAGAGCTTCTGGTTGAAGCAGATTCACTGCAATATATGATATCCAAGAAAGACAACACGGCAATGGAATTCGGAATTTGAATTGATTATTATCGATTCCATGAATCCCATTACATGGAAAAGCGGAATCGTTCACCACAAGCCTGCATCACAGTGTTGAAAAGGGGGTGGAATAATATGACATTTTTATAGATATCTGAGGATAATCTCCTTTTCCTTACTTTTTTTAAATTGGATTCAAATTGGACTTTGCTTTGTAATACTGTCAATGTTCTCACCCATTGCACTCCTAACCATCCCAGGAAGGAGGGATCCCCCACTCTGCGTTACCTCTCTAGTTTTCTTCTTGATAATTAAGGTTCAAAATGAAGTTTGTCCTCACCCTTTGGGGAGCTGGGGTTGAGGGGTGTCTGACTATATGGCCTGTGAAGCCCTTTGAGACTGTAACTGTGATTAAAGTGTGATACAAACACGACTTCACTTGGACTTGACTTGCAAATGAGCACATCTTTTTTGTTGACACGATGATAAATCGAATGTTAATATAATACTTGTAAGGACCCTTGTAATCTGTAACCGCGTTTGTGCTTTTGAAAGTAATATTTGATTAAATTGGGTGAACACATGGGTCGTACAGGTATACCAGGGCATTGATAGACAGGAAGTAAATACAACAGGGAATAATAAAACCCAAATGAATGACTTGACATTCAAATCCCCATTATGACGGCGTTCACCGGTCCCTGTGAAGGCTTCTTAACCCCGCCCCACAACTCTGTTCATAATCTATCGGTGTTAACCGCGAGGTCGGTATAGCATATAGTGCGGAATGTATAATGTGTAGAAACTGAGGCTGCGTACTGCGTTGCTATGGTATATGCTACCGGGACTTATCGCTGGCATACGATTGGCTGTGCGGCGAGAGAGGTAATTCCGGCGCGGCCAATGACAGCCAGCGTCTCTCAGCCGGGGCGGATAACGCCGCTTTCACTCGGACAGAGTACCTGTCTGGAAGGGCGGCAGGCGGGCGGAAGGGCGGCAGGCAGGCGGGCGGGCGGGCGGGCTCCTAGCAGCAGACATACGGTGCTCATCGCCACACGATTCAATATCCATTGCACGCCGTTACCAAACGACTTCATAAATTAGGAGCGTTTTATTGGCGCAATTCCGCATTGAAAGAGTTCCAGCTATGTAGTGTTGTGCCCAACGCTCGTGTCAAAACAGCAGCCAGTACAAACCATTTGCAGTCAGCCCCGTGAAGCATTCAGCCCGTGAACCGTTACACACGCATAAACATATGATGAGGAACACAAGGAGCGGGAGATTTCTGTTCTCTTTCATGGATATTGCCAGCATGACACTCCCAGCAAGCTGTCTCCAGGTGTGTGTGTGTGTGTGTGTGTGTGTGTGTGTGTGTGTGTGTGTGTGTGTGTGTGTGTGTGTGTGTGTGTGTGTGTGTGTGTGTGTGCATGCGTGTGTGCGTGCGGTTAAACCCGCGAGCCACTGGGCTTACGTGGCGTTTTCATGCTCGATATCGATCGATTCCTTCCGGTGCATCAGAGCTGCATTTCTAAGAGAACTTGCTGTTCCATCACATGCACCCGTCTGCAGCCAATCAGGTCCTGACCCGGTCCTTCAGAGGGATAGCTTGAAGCCTGGCCTAACCCATCGTAAAGGGGACATATTATGCCACCGGGTGTGAGCGTGATTAGCCATTGCAAGCCCTTTCACAATTGCCATGTGACTACCGTCTAGTGACATCACAAGTGGGAATGTCCAGCTAGATGTATGACAACTAGATCAGTCTACCAGCCTACCCAGTGGACTGTACCGTACCGACAGGTAAACTGATCTAGTCAGCATGCATCTAGGTGGACATTCCCACTTGTGATGTCACTCGACGGTAGTCACATGGCAATTGTGAAACGGCTTGCAATGGCTAATCACACTCACACCCGGTGGCACAATGTCCCCTTTAAGAGAGAAACAGAATATAAACTCACAAGATCGGAATGTTCTCACGAGGCTGGGGGCGCATCGGCAAACAGTGATAAAACTCAATATTCCCTGTCGGAAGGACATGCGTATCATCGCCACGGTGATGCTGTTTGGAGCTCTTGGAAAAACAAACAGACCAACAAAGAAACAAACAAACAACCACATCACCATGGATACTGAGGTTACAGAGAGCCATGTTCAGGTGCTTTTCCGCCCCCCAAGAGCTGCTAAGAGCTGCCGTCAACAACGACACAAAGCCCCTCTGACGGCATCTTCTCAACCCTCTCAGCGCTCTCCTCCGGTGCTATGACGACGCAACGCAGTGTAGAGAGAGATGTTTAATTGCCTGGCATTAGAGGCTCGTACCGGAGGCAGATGAGACCGGGGGTCGCGGGTTCCTCTTCATCATCCATCAGCGGCGGAGTCGTTGGAACAACATGTAATGAGAGACGCGGACGACGCTTCCCGCCATTAATAACGGCCGTTTGCCAAGACGCGACGGGGGAAACAAAGGGCCGGGCCGCTGACGGAGGGGCACGGGGCTGGGGGGTGCGGTGTCTCCGCCGGGCGGGGTGATTTATGGCCGCGGCTAACCTTTGCTTTAGCGCCGGGAGTACGGGAGCGTAGCGGAGAGCCGGATGGCGAGGAGATAGCCATCCTCCCCGGGCCGCGTCATAGCAAAGGTGATTTGTAGGGTCGACTTAGCGCTATCTTTGCTATGCTAACGTCCGTGCTGGTCTGTGTTATTATTATTTCATTATCATCACCATTCGCCATTATCTCGAATGCCGTCGCGTCGTTATTACGACCGCATTATGCTTATCACCCATGCTATAATCATTATCATAATCACCATTGTTGCACATTATCAATGCCATCGTTATCACTGGCCTGTCAGCATTGTTGAAGTTTCAGCATGAATGCCGTCATTATCAATATCACCATTGTTCCGCAAAGCACGATCATTAATGTTTGCCACCATTATCACCATCATCATTGCTGAAGCATAAATCATTATCCATCTATGCCATCATTGTCAATATCACCTTTGTTAAATCACTATCCGAAATGCCATCACAATCATTACTATTACTGTTTGCAATGTAAGCTACCAACAATCACGAAGTAATTATCAATTAAACATTATAATGTTACCTTTACAATAAGGCGACCGGTGTGAACATAAACAAAAATAAATCTATTTTATATTCACACTAATAGCCTAACTGGATTCAACTTTATCCAACGCGGGACTAATATTTGGACACAGCCACCAGACTCAAGATCCATTTTGTCCGGCTAAGCCTCTGAACAGCAAACAGCGCTGAATAAAAGTTTGACTCGTGTCCACTTGGGGAGCAGTTCCCGGCCATCGATAGCTTGTGATAATCTCAGCCAGTATTGGCACCGGGTGGAGCTGAGTGGCCGACATCAGCTTAAAAAAAGATATCAGGGGGAGCGTCTCTGAAGGCCCTGCCAGATATATAATGCATGTGCGATATCTGCTGCATACCCACGCGCTTAGTGGGCCTTTCTTGGCAGTCGGTGCGGCCACCTTCTCAAAATATTAAACTTTGGGCGAAATAGCGCTTTAAGTGTATCCGTTGGAAAGTATTCAATATATCTCGACGGTGAAAGTACCGTCCAGAAAAAAAAAATCATTCGCAATAGTGTGCGACTAAGCGGCAATTTAAGCGACCCTCCCTTCTGACGGCAGCCAGGTGAATCGGCAGGTGTGAGGAGGGAAGTGACCCGTAATGCTCCATGATTTCTCCAGAGAAACACCACGAGGCTGCCTCCCCCCCCTGTTGCGTACGGAACCACGTTGTGCAGGAAAGGCGCCAGCAAACGCACAACGTACGATCACACACTGACGCTGACGCAGCTTAGGAGTTCTGAACGTAACCGGGTGACGACGACGACGACACACACACAGACACAGACACAGAGAGAGAGAGAGAGAGAGAGAGAGAGAGAGAGAGAGAGAGAGAGAGAGAGAGAGAGAGAGAGAGAGAGCGGAGAGGAGGTGGGTGGAGAGAGTGGGTCCGTATGAGTGGCGCCGGGTGATTGATGCCGCCCAAGAACACAATCTGGGTCCATGGTGGGGATCTTGCTTTGTAAACAGGGAGGTGATGTGTTTTCCACTCAGAGTGATTTACTGTTTAATGAAATGCCTCAGCTGAGAGCGAGCGAGAGAGCGGGAGAGGAAAGAGAAGAGAAAGAGGGAAAAAGAGAGAGAGAGAGAGAGAGAGAGAGGTGAAAAATAGAGAGAGACACTGGCTGTCCATTGTAATCCTGCCACCCACCAGCCAAGCCCACTGTACTGGATAGCAATCAGGAAGAAGCACATCAGAAGGTCTTGAGACCGGAGCGCCGGAGGGCAGCCGCGGAATTAATTTGGCTTCACATCCACAGGGTGGTGGTGGTGGTGGTGGGGGGGCATAGCCTGGTGGCCCACGCGAGCTTAGCAGCTTTAGCAGCCTTAGCAGCCTTATCCATTAGCTCTATGTAGCATTGCGGCCACGAGCTATCGCCGCCGCCGCCGCCCCACACGGACACACACACACACACACACACACACACCCATGCTATCCTCGTGTCCTTCTGCCTTCATTTGGTTTGACCGCCCGTGTTCGAATAGCCTCCGTGTGCAACGTGTGTGTAGGTTAGATGCATTAGGTCGCTGTGTTGTTGTTGTCTTTGTTGTTGTTGTTGTTGCTGTCAGGATTGGGAATACGCAATCTGGCAAAACCAAAAAATAATCTCACTTTCTGGAGACACAAGGTTTATCATCCCACACGAACATATACACACACACACACACACACACACACACGCACGCACGCACGCGCACACACACGCAATGAAAATAGTTTCATTGCATGAAGCACACGACCGGTTGCATGCAACTCTGCAGGCCCTACAGTGCTACAGGACAGGGCCCCGACTGTACTGCAGGCCCCACAGTCATTGCTACAGGACAGGGCCACTACTGCAGGCCCCCGGGTTGGAAGGCTTTGCTCCTTGCTCACAGGACTTTTATTTAGATTTTGGGAAGAGAGAATAGATTGGCTTCAAAGCGCAGCCGTCTGGGGAAATCACCAACACTGACGATACGGAAGCTCGACTTCAGACTCCAGACAGAGATCAGCGATGCTAATATCCCGGACAGGTTTGGTATCGAAGGAGAACAGACTCCTCTCGTATTCAATAAAGTACATCATACAGCATTTTTAGAGCAAATGATTCATGAATTTCCAATTTGTTTTCGTCGTAAAAGTCAAACACAAAAATGTCACCTCGTTTTTGGTTGTTAGTTTTTTTTTGTAAAAACATTTTGGATATTTTTTTTACATGTTTAGATTGTCGTGAATATATACCGTCGGCAGTATATGATCTCAGCCTATATTTAGGACGATTAACAGCCGAAGATAAAACAAAAAACCATTGGGTTGTCTTCGCCTTTCC
>PIJE02001183.1:3023-10523 GCA_002895965.2 Coryphaenoides rupestris | reverse complement strand
GATACCGGATACGCCCGCGCGTCTCACGGTGCTGCCAGTCTGCAACGAGCGAGAAGAAGAAGAAGCCTTCCACTCCAACAGCAGTGGCAGGAAAACCACTAAAACAACAATCTAATAAAGTCATGGCGGGTATTAAATGTCTGGAAGCAAGGCTATTGTTGTAATTATGAGGCCAACAGGCCGCTAATGGTGAGAGAACAGAGAAGGCGGTATTGTGAGAGGGAAAAACTGTCAAGATTCAAGATTCAAGTTTACTTTATTGATCACATCAATCAAATCAAATCAATCGAATCAAATATCCACACTAGTTACAGTCTTTACAGCTAAAGGAGCAGTTTTGCGTTTAGTTTTTTTAATAATTCAAAATATTTTGGAATGTAATAATGAAAGTAAAAATACTAATTATGATAATAGTCATATCAATGAGGCATATCAACAACGGGGCAATATACACTTGGTCAGCGGTGAAGGAAAGCGTGTTTAAATGCCCGCTACGCCCACGTCCACGCCGCCACGGTGACCTTGTGTGACCTCTGTGTCGCGGGGTCACTCATGTCTGCTCTGCTCTGTAATCAGGGCAGCAGGTCGGCCGTGTGAACACTCATGTCACCGGGGGCTCAGCATCTCCACCTCATCTGCCCTCCACGATGCTACTGTTGGGTTCTTATTATTATTTAGTCGAGGACGCTTGATTTATCCAGGGAATTCCATTCAAACATACTCGTACGTGTCATACAAACACACAAATTGCACCTTTTAATTGCTTATTATTTATAATTTTTGTGTTCTTATTTTATTTGTATTGTTGGTTGTGATGACATGGAAACAGAGCTGTCTTGCCTCTGGCTTAAGGATGCCAACAGGTAATAATAATAATAATAATAATTCAAATTTATTGAGCGCATTTCTAGTACCCAAAGCGTTGGTAGGCCTAGACGGACACACGTTGGGAATTGAACTCGGAACCCTTCAACTCCACTCGCAACTTCGACTCGCAAGCTATCACGTGGTCACCTTCACTGGCAAAAACTCTGGGCCTGAAAAGACTCAGAAAAGACTCGGAAAAGACTCTGAAAAGAAGGGCTCCATAGGGTGACTTGAGGGGGTAAGATGAAATACCGGGGAGGGCAGAGATGTACGGACGACACTGCAGTGCGGATTAAAAGAAAAAAAAGAGACAGCCCCCTCACACACCACCCATACAACCCCCCCCCCCGCCCTCCCCTACACTACACATACACACACACACACACACACACTTTGTTTCAACAGCTTTAACACCACCTACCCCACCCCCCCCCCCCCAGCCTCCAACTGTGACTCACAGACACACACACACGCACAGGCGCACACACACGCACAGGCGCACACACACACACACGCGACGTGCATCATCACTTGAGCACAGGATTATACCTTCAATCTAGCAGCCGAACTGATGAGTCGCCACAACGACGGAGGAGGAGGAGGAGGAGGAGGAGGAGGAGGAGGAGGAGGAGGAGGAGGCGGTGAAGATGCTGAGGGTGTGGGGGGGGTGGTGGAGGCGGAGGGGATTCACGCTCGGCTGCTCATTCATACAAATTACCTCCATCAGGATACATGGAGGAGGCGGGGGTGGGAGGGGGGTGAGATGTATGCTAAGGGGGAGATGTTTTCTACCAAATATGGTTTCGTTCAACCTCCACTGACGCTCCCCGAGGGAGAGTGTAGACACCACCACCGCCCCCTCCGTCCCTCCCTCCCTTCATCCCTCTCTCCCTTCATCCCTCTCCCCCCATAACGTGATTACAAGCTTTGTTTGGGTGGTGGTGGTGGTGGTGGTGGCGGTGGTGGTGGTGGTGGGCCGCTCTGGGGTGAGCTTACAGGAGGGAAAATAAATGAAAAAGTATGTGAAGAAAAATCGACAACAACAGGCTGCACGCCCTCGCACCACAAAAGCAACACGTTAGGGTGGAGGCTTCGGTCTTTATTATCTATGCTGCTGCTGCAGCCGCCGCCGCCGCCGTCACAACTACCACCATCTCTTCCACCACCATCACCACAAGCACCACTACCACCATCTCTTCCACCACCCACCACTTCCACCACCACCACCATCATCACCACTACCACCATCACCACAAGCACCACTACCACCATCTCTTCCACTACCACTACCACCATCACCACAAGCACCACTACCACCATCTCTTCCACTACCACTACCACCATCACCACAAGCACCACTACCACCATCTCTTCCACCACTACCACTACCACCATCAGCACTACCGCCATCACCACAAGCACCACTACCACCATCTCTTCCACCACTACCACTACCACCATCAGCACTACCACCATCACCACAAGCACCACTACCACCATGTCTTCCACCACCCCGTCCACCACCACCACCTCCACCACCACAGAGGGTGTGGTAGTTCAGGGAGAGTGTGTGTCTTGGACCTTTATTGAAATGCAGAAAGAAAAGAATTGAATTAAATAAATTCATGCAATAATAAAACAGCGGGCAGCAGAAGTGGGGACAGCTGTCCTGTCGCACGGCCCGATGTGATCTCTGCTTAGGGAGCAGAAACGCTCCGAGTCCAGAGACCGATCGGAAAACAAATTAAAGAGGATTAGAGCCCCCCCTCCCTTCCCTCTGTTCTCCCCCAGAACGCCGTCCTCTGCCTGGCCACATGTCTGACCTTCAAAGCCCCGGCTCCCGGCCTCGCGGTCGCAGGGACCCAGGCCTTGTGGACGGACCCAGGCCCTGCGGAGGGACACAGGCCCTGTGGAGGGACCCAGGTCCTTGTGGAGGGACCCAGGCTCCACGGTCGTAGGGACCCAGGCCCTTGCAAAGGGACCCAGGCCCTATAGAGGGACCCAGGCCCCGCGGTCGCAGGGATCCAGGCCCTGTGGAGGACCCAGGCCCCTCGTCCGCAGGGACCCAGACCTTTGCGGAGGGACCCAGGCCCTATAGAGGGACCCAAGCCCCGTGGTCGCAGGGACCCAGGCCCTGTGGACGGACTCAGGCCCTTGCGGAGGGACCCAGGCCCTGCGGAGGGACCCATGCCCTATAGAGGGACCAAGGCCCCGCGGTCGCAGGGATCCAGGCCCTGTGGAGGGACCCAGGCCCCTCGTCCGCAGGGACCCTGGCTGTGCGGAGGTTCTTTTAGGGGGGGGGCCACATGTTTCAGGTCAGAAACAGACTGCATGCATGATGTTGTTCACGTGACGGAGGTGTGATAGGAATAAAGTTAGGACTAGATTGAACTGGGGATTTTTTGAGTTTTTGCAGACACGTACGCACACACATCGAAAAGCTCTCTCTCTCTCTCTCTGTCTCTCTCTGTCTCTCTCTCTCTACAACCGACACCACTGCTGCAGAGCGGGGCATGCTGCAGTGTACTGCATGTGTCTGGGTGCAGGGGCAGCAGCACACCGCCTTCCTCGCTGGTGCTGCTATAGTAGCAGTGTTCTGGATGCAGCAGCAGCAGCAGCGTGAGCAGCAACTAGGTCGAAATTGCATAACAGAGAACATTACCGGCCGCTGGAACTGCACTCGTATCAAATCCATGCGTCTTCCCCAATTTGTCATGTGACGTGGTTGAAGCATGCAGAGAACACTGAGAGATCATTATTTCAGAAGGCTTGTCTACCGAAGAAGAGCAGATTGCGTTTCTTATGACGAAGTCCGAGGACACTGCGGTGAACGCCAACTTATCTTACTCTTGCTGTTGCTCACTGTTGCTTAAACGCTGATAAAAATGAAATGAATAGATGAACAGAACAAGGATTCATGACACATTTGGCAATTATTCCCGTCATCGATCAAGTAGAAATGCCAAACGATTCAGGCGAGCTGTTTGTTGCTCCACTAAAGCAAATATTCAAAAGCCTTTCTCTTCTTTTGTTCTCCGATTATTACGAACACATTTAGTTTCCGTTGGCTGCCCATCAGACAAGACGAGCAAATTGAAGCGATCCCTTAAGGCTCCCGGTGACTTGTGATGAGAGTTTTGTGCCATAACACAACAGTTTATGATTAATCAACGCGGTTGAAATAAAAAACTCTAATCGATAGCTTCATTTAAAAAAAAAAAGGGGGCTGTTAGTTGCAGCCTGACCGGTGCTTATCCCCTCCTGAAACCCAAACTCATTTCCACTGATTACAAAAGACACCGTCGACACCCATCCTTCAACATCACCCCAACCTTCCCAACCCCACCCCACACACACACACACACACACACACACACCACACACACACACACACACACACACACACACACACACACACAACACACACCACACACACACACACACACACACCACAAACCATCCGTCGTCATCCCATCGCTATGGTTATCGCGGGCAATGAATCAGAACCTTCACTAACACGGGTGTATCACAGCTAGCATGCTGCTGTCATTGAAGCCCCCCGTTGCCTAGCCGCCCCCCCGCCCCCCCGCCTCCCCGCCTCCCAACCTCCTGACTTTCCCCTCTGGAAGGCGGGGCAGTCTGGGGACCCGCTAGCTGAGCCAAGTTGACCTTGTGCCCGAGTTCCTTTCCTTTTCTTTGGCTGTCGACACATCACGAAATCAGCAGAAAAAAGAAAGTTGAAAATCGCTCTCTCGACGGCGATTCGGATCCCCGGTTCAACTTTGCGTCGGGCCGCGGGGAAATAGTTTCCGTCGGCAGTTTGCTCAGCCCAAGGTAATAGAAAGTATACAAAAATAAAGACAAAAAAAAGTACCAGTGTGGCTGCTGCTACACACCGTGGCTATGCGGCTTTTCAGGGCTCCTGAAAAGCCGCATAGCCAATAAGAAGGGCATTGGCAGGACGGTGAATAATGCGCTTTATTGTCAAGTTGAAGATTGAAAATGACGACAGAGCAGGTGGGTGCTCGCGCTCTCCTTCTCCTTGAGTGTGTGTGTGGTGGCGGCTCGTCTGTGGCCATAGACTAGCCGATGGATCGCAGGTGCGCAGCCTCAACCCCTCAGCCCCCAGAGTCTGTTCGGTGTCAGCCTGACCTGGGCCAGGTGAGGCTGCTTAAAACAGCCACCAAACAAACACACACACTGCCCTCAGAAGGTAGGCTACTACTACTACTACTACGACTACACAGAGACTATCATGATGATTATGAGGGCCACCAGTCTGCCACCGAAGCCTTCAAACCAGAGCCCTTTTAGCAGGTAATTGAGGAGCAGACCTGGGCCATACAACCCGCTCAGCCCAGCCCAAAGCCAGCCCCCCCCAACCCTTCATCACTCACACACACACACACACACACACACACACACACACACACACACACACACACACACACACACACACACACACACACACACACACACACACACACACACACACACACAACACACACACACACACACACACACACACACACACACACACACACACACACTTTCCCTTGATGTTCATGATGATGATGATGATGAGTGTACAGGCAGGTCGGAGCACCGAGGCACACGGCAAAGCTAGCGAGGCGCACTCAGACATTTCGTACGGCTCTTGCATTGTGTTGAACTGCAGCGGCGGGGAAGCATGTGACTGGTGCTAAAAGATGAACTCTGAGGGAACTCTCGGGATGGGAATTGTAGTTTTTTTCTTTTCTTTTACAGATTAATTCAATCTCAACGGATCCGATCTCTTCCAAGCGTTGCGCTAATTCGCCAGTTCACTGCTCTGTGTCTCGCTGCTGTTATTTCCTCCTCTGTTCTCCTTTCGTTTGGTCAAATGGATTGTTAATAAAGTACAACGGTAGAATATAGACGGTAGCATGGAGGGGGGGGGTGGTGGCAGCAGAGGCATGGAGGAGAGGAGGAGAGGAGGAGGAGGAGGTCTGGAGGAGAGGAGGAGAGGAGGTCTGGAGGAGAGGAGGACTGGGTGAGTGTAAGTGAGGGAAAGACAGAGTGAGAAACAGAATGTGTGTGTGTGTGTGTAGCGAGAGAGAGAGTGAGAGCCAGAGATAGAACAGACAAACGCGCGATAGAAAGAGGTAGGAGGAGGAGAGAGAGAGAGAGAGAGAGAGACCTCTCTGGCTGCCGGGGGAAACGAGCTCCATTGGTATTCACGGCGAGGTCTCCATTTTGGATCTTCCTCAGGATACTTGGCTGTGGCCAAAGGCGACCCCTGACACACACACACACACACACACACACACACACACACACACACACCACACACACACACACACACCACACACACACACACACACCACACACACACACACACACCACACACACACACCACACCACCCCCCCTCCCCACCACCCGCACTGTTAGTAAAGAGCCACTGTGTTAATTGGGCTGAACCGCGTTAGAGCGGCGAGGGCACATTAATGCTGGGCCGTGAGCAGGCGGGGATGAATCACGTCTGTCAGGTCGGGGGGAAGTCGTGAGGCGTCTCGGGAGGCTCACTTCCTGTGTACAGCTGCTGGGTGGAGGGGGGCGGAACGTGTGTGCTTATCATATCATCAGTATGATGTTGTGGCCCCGCCATGTTCTGAAGCATGATTGAGTGATTGATTCCCCCCGCCGCCACCACCACCACCACTCACACGCGTGATATACTGTATGTATATGAGGAGACTCCACTGAGTCCACTATGCTTGGAACGCAATGCGCCTCGGAAATTATGCAACGTTTCAATATCTGGCGGCTGAATATTAGAAACAATCAAATCAAGACACAATTGAATTGAAAAAAATGGAATCGAATTGAATTGAATTGAATATTTATTAGGAGGAGCCATACATTGAATGGATATGATGAGCATACACTGTAAATAGACACAGCGGCCGCATACGATACGACGGCGACGGAGTTTATGCCGGCACCGTTAGCTGACAAATGATTAACCTGTCGCCGGGGAAATGGCGGCAGAGTAAAAATGCGAGGTCGCCGAGGTGCACAAGGGTAATACGAATCTAATGCCAGCCCCGCCGCGACCTCCAAGCTCCTTCGCAGCTCGGTGACCGGATCTGTGGGAGGGGCTTGTGTCTGCGCCTGTGCCCCGTGAGCGTGCACGATGAGCTCGGTCTGGCGTGCGTGTGGCGTGCGTGTGGTGTGCGGTGGAACGTGCGATGATGACCATGAGCTCTCCAACGTCGGCGTGTGTGTGTGTGTGTGTGCATGCGCATATAAATGCAGTTCACGTCGACGGAAAAACAGCAGCAGAGCAAATGTCACTGAGACGTACATATATACACACACACACACACACACACACACGCACAGGCGGTAGAAAACAAATCTCCATTATTATTTGAAGTGCCTCTCACAGCACATAGGTGGCATCAATAAACGAATCAATCCAAATCAATTGGGAGAAACACCCAGTCGCCATGACGCCCCAACACTGAGGCACGAGCATTGCACTTCATTACCGGGAGAATTGTTGTTGATTGCGACCCAATTGCATAATGACAGCTTTCACCTGTAGCCGGGAGGGACTCCCTCAGGCAACGAGTCTCAAGAAACAGAAA